>CAMOHE010000095.1:0-14876 GCA_946598075.1 Artocarpus hirsutus
AAAATCAATTCACTTTATGTCCCGATCCAACACATCGTCACCTATGACAACGTGCCAATGTTTCTATTCACGGAGTCCACCTCCGATGGTCAAGACAAACCATCTCCCAATAGGGATATAGACAACATAACAATCTTTACATGAATAAAGCGCCCAACTTTATTCCCTCGATTGCGGATCTTATGATTTAGACCGTCACCTTAAGAATCGTGTCTTCTGCATAATCTGTCCATCATATGCCCAATTCTTAAAGGTTTAGACCGACAGTCTCAGACTATTGTTTGCTTATCATACATTCAACAAATATGAACATAAAGAGGACAAGATTTGGTATATGAATAATAAATGAATTCTTTATTGATAAAAATGTCTTCAAAAACTCGTTACATTTTTACTCCTTAGGGCATACATGTCTAACAATTGTTGTCGTAATTTATAGCTATGACATTCTGACTTTTAAGTCAACTTTATAACAACCCTGGGCCCTATAATGCCACCTTATGTGCTGTACATGGAATATTACTTTTACCGTTAAACTTAATAATTGCCTATAAGAAGTTCAAAATTATCGACAACACTTAGAGAAATATCCCAGAAACACATGCATAAATTTTTTTTTTAAAACTACTTACCGGATTTAAAACACCAAGGTATTCGATCAATTGATTACCTGCAAAAAACTTAGTTATAAAAAAACAAATATTCAGCAAATACAACTCACACATATATAATGCAAGCACTCTTAACTTCTAATCAAACAATTAATTAAGACTAATTACAAAAAACAAACTAGATAGAGTATTCTTTAATAAATAACCTAAAAAACTAAAAATCTAAAATACAAATTATATTCAATAAAACATAAGTTCAAAAGAACATATCATAAATAGAATTGAGTCTCAACCAGTTAAAAATGCGAAATATAATATATTAAATTTTGTTTGAGTTTAAATTCCTTTCATGACATGATTCCGTTTTTAATCCAACACTTGTTGCTCACACGCCCATCGTTGTCCACCATCCAAATCAACCTGCATCTTATCCTATTTGTAACATGATATAAACTAAGTAAGCATAAGCTTAGTAAGTACACATTCCTATCTCACAACATAAAACATTTCATAAAAATCATTACATAATATCGTAATCATAATCATAGTAGTGTACTAGGTACAGGTTTATATAGGACATATCTTTTCATTTAAACTTCTATATTAAAACATTATTCATTTTATTTTTAGGGGCCCAAGCGTTGTACCATTAACTCATAAGCACGCTGTTATGAAAGGAGTGTGGTACCTAGCCCAAACCAAACATGATAAGTCCAAACCTTGTGAGACATCATAAACATAAACATAGGGCATGGAATGCTTAATTAAGTGATACATATATAGATATGTCTTTAATATACCTTGTCATTGAAGCATCCATTAAACCTTCTTATTGCAACAAGAGTTTTCATGCGAAGACAATATGTAAAAACAAACTTAAAAATTAGCATAAAACATATTTTCAAAACTTTTTCGTAAACTTTTATCCTATTACAGGTGGTAATACACTTACTTGACTTGCTTGCATAGTAAACCTTAAATCGGGTGACATTTCTACGGTTTTCAATGTGCTCGCTTTTTAAAGTATTTATGTCAATCATTCATATAATATATAAAATTAATATTCATGTTCATGATATCATTTAATACTATATTACATCATCATAAATTACTCTTAACAAAACAAAACATTTTTGAGTCACAAACATGCACTTAGAGTCAAGAAACATAAAGATAGAAAACTTGATATTTAATTACTTAGAGAAATTAATCTCCACTTATAAGCACGAGTAAAGTATAAACATTATTCCATAATATAGCTATCATATATAAAGATCACTCAAATTTTCTTCTCTTGAAAATATTAATCCAAAAGACTTTTTCCAATTTTTAATACATTCAAGTAAATCTATCAATCATAAAAACTGACAAACCTTTTAAGGATTCATAACCTTATATCTTTTAACTCATGTACAATTAGAGCATGAAAATTTGCAAAAATAAAGTTAATATATATATATATCTGTATATATAATGCGTAGATTTTTCTTTAGCCATAAAAATTTTATTTAATAATTTAAATAAATCACAAAGTCAATACTACAAAATTTGCTAGCAAAGCCTAGGCAGTGAGTAGTCTTAATTAAAAATTATGCATTAAATTATTTATATCATAAAATAATTTATAAAAATTACTACATATAATAGACACATAAAATCATAACATATCCAAAACTCAGCTTTAAATAAATTCAAAATAATTTAAAACATACGTTTGAATTTAGAGTTAATATTAACATCGGACATGCTAAACAGCGAATACGTTTTATTCCAACATTTTTATAAAATTAAATATATATGATATGCTTTTGAAATTTTTTTGAAACATGCTTAAGATATAAGTATAAGGTAAAAAATCATAAATTATGCAAAATATATTTAAAAATATGATTTATCATCTTACGAATTACATAGAGCATATCAGGTAAACATTTATAACCACCGAGTACTTGACAATCAGTGAATTTTATCTTAAAATATAATAAGGATATAAAGCTAAAAATTTATAAACACTTAGTTAATATACAATAATTCATAATTTTTTAAGAATTAAAAGACAATTTTTTATCCCGTAAAATGGACTCTTTAAGACATAAATATAAATATGCCAGCAAATAAAATTTCTTAAGCAGTGCTTGATTCAAAGCTCATAACCCTAAAAATATTTTGAAAGAAAATTTATAAAAAATCCCAGACATTCATAACATAGATATACACATCATATCCAAAAATTGCAGCAAAATAAAATCATTGTTTTCAAAACATTACCAGCAACTTCACCGACTAACCAAAAATCCTAAAATTCTCATATCACACTCTAATAACAAAACTTTTTTTCATGAAATTTTATGATATCATATGAACATAAATGCTTTCAACTATAAAATAAAATTATTGTAATCAAAGTAATAAACAACATAATTTATATTTTATAATATATACATGCATACGAATTCACAATATAAAAAGAAACATTTTCTAACAAAGTTTGTCACAAGACAATATATATCAATCATAAAAATTCAAAACCATAAAAACCTTTAAACTATACCTTAAATTCTTATGTTTTTTTTTTTAACAAATACGAAGACTTGCATACAAGATCTCCAAAAAGAATTCCTTCTACTTTGGCTTGGAAGAAAATAAGTGTAACAAATTCTTGGTTTTGAGAATTAGAGGGATGATGGAGGCTTTTTTGGAGAGATTTTTTAGAGGAGTAGAGGGAGAGAATCTTCTTTGGCTGAAAATTAAGAAAATAAAGGCTTTGGTGGCTTAAAGATATATTTAAAGCTTTATGAGAGAGAAGAGATTAGATGAGTGTAGAGAACTCTAATCCTGATCTAATTAGGTTTCTCCATTTTTTTTAAATTAGTGTAATCATAATCTAATTAAGTTTCTTTTTTTTTCCTTTTTCCTTCTTCCTTTTTTTTGTTTCCTTTTTTTCTTTTTTTTTCGTTCTTAATTTACACGGTTTTATCCAACCTTATACGATTATATGTTAATATATATATAAATAAATATGATATAATATCTTAATTGTTATATTTTAATATGTAATATAATATAATATAATATAATATAATATAATACAACATAAAATTGAGCATAACAATCATAGATATAAATAAATTAAATATTTTAAAATTGTCATTATTTGTAACATGAACAATTGGGCACATCGATCCCTCGTGGTAATCACTTGTGACATTATTAAACAAAAAGTTAATTTACTTAATATAAATAATAATAGCACTTAAAATATCATATTCTAATGTTAAATTAACATAAGTGTTTGTAGAAGAAAACGACGGACGTCACAGGCTCGACCTTCTTCCCCATTTCTCTAAGTTTCTCTCTCTATGCCTTCAGCCCCGCCCTATTGTGCCGCTGTCCAGCCTAGTTGATGCTGCTGCCACCGTCACTCTTACCGTAGCTTCTCCTTCCGCTTTTCTCTTTCTCCTTTGCTCTTCACTCTACCCTCACTCTCTCTCCTTGACTTTCTTTGCTGCCATTAGTCACCGCCCAATGCTGCTAATCGCTGCCTATTTCCACCCCTCTCCTTTCTCTTCCCTATTTTCTATATTTCATGTGCTCTCTCTACCCCCAACTCTCCCTTCCATTTTTCTTATAGCCATTCATGACTGGCCGAGATCCAATGCCACTACCAGTCCTTAACTGCCATCATTTGCTTCATTGTGTAATCACCCCAATTTTGTGGCAATTCAAATGTGAGTTTTTTTTTTGTACTTTTTTAAAACATAGTTTGATTAGTTAAATTTGATATATGTTTAATTGTTAATGTGATCAATTAGTTAGTTTTCATTTGTTTTTTGTTAATGTATTGAGAAATTGTTAATTGTAATTAGTTTTGACAAATTTAGATTATGTTGTTTTTGTGTTTAAATTTTCATTTTGGATATGGTTAATTATTAAATAGGTTTTGAAATTCGTTTAATTGGTAATTCATGTATGTACACTAGATAGGTATTTAATAGGTATTAAATTTGTGTATTCGTATGTGATTATGTTTTTATTTTTTTTTTTGTAATTATTTATGTTGAATGTGTTAAATTTAGTTATTTTAAATATGTTATTTGTAATGTTGAATTTGTTAATTTTGGTTGATACAAATATATGACAGTTGTCAATAGTATGTTATAGTTAAATGTGACAATAGTGTAGGATTGTATAATTAGTAATTATAAATAAAACAAGTTATAAAAAATAATAATTAATAATATCAAGATTTTTACTTAATATTAATAATAAAAGAAGTAAAAGTTAGAAAAAATTACTTAATAGTAATAAAATAAATAGAGCAATTAATAATAATTAACTTAAATATATTTAATAAGTTAAATTAAATAAAAATTACTTAAAATAACAAAATAAAATAAGTAATTATTAGAAATTAATTTTTTTGGAGGACTATTAGAAATTAAGACAAATGTTAATAAAGATAAATATTTAATAGGCAACTATTAGTTATTTAGTAATAGTCAACTTATAACAAATAATATGTAACAATTAATAAAGTGGTCACTTTTAATAATTTTTAAAAAATAATTATTAAACATAAAAATAATAATAATTAGATTAACAATAAATAATAAAGAATCATTATTTAATAATGAAGTGTTTAAGTCATAATATTGTTTATTAGTAACAATTATTAATAATGACATAAAATTGAATAAAACTTGGAAAGATTAAAAAACACTTGTTAAAACTTGATAAAATTAGATAAGAGTTGTGAAAGTGTGTTAGCACTATTTCTTTTGAAATTCAAGAATTAGGTGATAAGTATACTACTAAGATTATATACATGATCACTAGGAATCGTTCGTACATACAAGTTTATTGCTTATCATATTGCATGTTTATTTTTAAAATAACCTTAGACTTATTCAAGAATCAATGAGTGGCTCATTAATTCTTGAATTGTCCGTTTTGGACAGTTTGAGATTGTATTTTTTACGTGTTTATTATTTATTTCTACTCATGCCGTGTGGTAGATGTTTAGGTTGTCTTCCTTCATTCTCTGAGTATGTAACATTTGATAGCACACTTAAGAGAACTGAGAGGAGATGCTGCCGAAATTTCTATAAGAAAGGGGTTATAAAAAGAATAACACCCCTTTCTTACATGGGAGGGCCTTATTTTGTAGGATGAAGAGTGAAGATGGATAATAGTTTTCCATGCATATATTTACATTATCGGTTATATATTTTTATTTTTCAATGAATTAAGTATGTAAATATGTCAACTGACATGAGTTAGATACATTTCAATATTCGTCTATTTGATGCATTTTGAGATGGTTTAATGGCATTCATTAAGATTGTAAAAATCTTGTCAATGATAGTAGTATGATAAGATGTCCTTATCGAGTTTAATTGAAGTTACGAATGCAAACCTTAGAAATTGTCAAAGCGCATATATTTGATAAAGGGTTTCACAGATTGTATAGTAAGTAGATTCATCATGAGGAAGTCAAGGAAACCACTACAAGCACAATGAGATGTTTGCAACATACCAAGGTGTCATTGGACATGAAGAAATTGATGCTTTTAAGGAGATGCATACAACTAATGATGGTTCACATAAAGAACACAAAGATCTTTTTTCTAAGCTAGAGATGGAGTTGTATCCTGGTATTTCGAAGATTTCAGCTTTGAACTTCTTAGTTAAACTAATGTATTTGAAAGTGGAGAACTATTGGATGAACAACGCTTTTGATTAGATACTAAAGCTATGGAAAGATAATCTTCTACGCATTCAATTTCTCGGTTCAAATTACGAGGCAAAGAAAAAATTGAAGAAACTTGGCTTAAGGTACAAGTCAATTTGTGTCTACAAATATGATTATGTATTTTTTTCGAAGGAGGATGCTAATTTGGAAGCATGCATTGTGTATAATGAAAGTTGATGGATAAAAACATGAAGGAAAAGAAAGTACAACACAAGATTTTGAGATACCTCCCCTTGAAGGATTGTTTGGAACAAATGTATGCTTTGTGTCATATTACGAATGATATGACATGGCACCATTGAGGTTGATCAAGAGATGAAAGGGTGATGCGACATCCTATTGATGGTAAGGCTTAGAAGGATTTTGATATAAAATGTCTAGATTTTGTGAGTGAATCACGAAATGTTGGATTTGGCTTCACCGCCGATGGATTTACACCTTTGGAAATATAAGTAATTCATACGGTGTGTGGCCTATGGTTTTGACTACTTATAATCTACATTTGTGGTTGTGTATGAAGAACTTATACTTAATGTTAACTTTATTGATTCCTAGTCCAAAATCCCTTAGAAAGTATATGGATGTCTTCCTAAGATCCTCGTAGATGAGCAGAAAGAAATGTGGTCTAATGTTATTGTCGTTTGCAATGTTGCTTCTAATTCTTCCCTCAAAATGCAGGCAGCTTTACTATGGACTATCATGACTTCCCTACCCGTAGAAATCTATCTTGTTGGATAGGTTAGGTTTATAAAATATGTCCAAAATGCAACGATGAAACCCCATAAAGGCGTTACACAAGTAAAGTTTGTTATGTTGATGGTGAGACTATAAAAATGCACTTTTCTTAAAACTAAAATCCTTTGTTTTGCATTCATATTTTTCATCAGATGCCTTAATTAAAGCATTTATGTGTTAAATCATATTTTAGTGACTTTATGTGAAAATATGTTTAATCATGAGTTTTTAATATATTTTTATATTTAATAATATTTTTGATAATTTTTAGAATAATTTTCATATGTAAAATATTTGTTTAGTTTTAAATGTGTCATAATTTTATTTTTAGTCTTAATGTGTCTTATATTGTATTTTAATTTTGTAAATATATTCTATTATATTTTTAGTAATTTTTAAAAATTTTTCCAAGTATTAAAAATTATATTTGTGTTAAACCAAAAGGGCACATAATTTTAGAACTTTGTAATTATTTCTAGTGTGTTTTTGTGTGTTTAATATAAAATAAATATTTTTAAAATTATTGTAAATATTATGTTTTTAATATAATTATTTTTTTTTCCAATTTTCCCACATGCGCTCTCTAATAACCCTCAAACTAACTAATAAGCTCATGGAAAGGCTATTTAGTGAAGATAAAGAGTATTAACATTTCATTTATATTATAAATGCTATGGTTTATTTAACATAATCACTTCATTATAGAAGAGTTTTGAGGCTACTGTTTTACTCATTTCCTTATTTACAACATATACAATATTTCAAAATGAGATGTGCAATATACTATCACATCTAGAGTTAATAGTATATATGTTTACAAAACCATAATAGAGCTACTAAGTTTGACAATATAGAGTTCCAAAATAAACTTCAAAAGCTGATATAAAACATGGCATATGAACAAATCTCTGTCAGGCAACTCTAGATATTCAGCCAACCCCTAGCCCTGTATATCCTCACCTACATCATAAGAATTATAATGAGCTAAAAGTTTAGCAAGCAGAGACTAATACATGAACATGAACATTGAATGAGAATGTAATCACACATTTTCTTTTATCAGTTTTCTTTCAACAATTCTATATTCTTTTGGGTACCCTTGGTGTGTGGTACTTAATTGGTAATGATAAGCTATAGTTTTGGGAACCTATTCATCATAATTTGGCCAATGTAATAATAATATTGTGGGTCTGCATCTTAGTCCTCAGACCTTAGATATTTGCCGTATTCAGTCTCAGTCTTTGCGACTTTTTTAATCTTGGTTTTTCAACCTCAAAATTCACCACTCTTTGTTGGGTTCGTCGGTCTCACCCGCGTCTCGTACCAATTAAGCACCAAACCCCCATTTTATTTAAAACCTTATTCCTTTTTTTTTATTATTATATCAGATTTTCTAATGTAAATGTCATGAATCATGAATGCATTTCAACAATCAATATCATTCCTAAATAACAACAATCCAATCAATATACCTTAAAACATAACATGACATAGTTTTTTTGATGCAGTAAATAGTAGTTTTTACTTATCTCTGTTGGAAAAAATAGTATTAGCGAAATTTTTAAAATTTTTATATCAGAGTATTTTCTAAAACATAAGTTTGACAAGCTATATGCATAAATTAACTAGATCTTACTAACCTTGTATACCAAAGAGATTCCTCAATCGATGAAGAGAAAGGCCTTGTAGAAGGACCTCAACCAACTAACCTTCTTTGCTATTCTCTATTCACGATCGCTGTGTGTGTAGGCACACTCGTATAGCTCTTCTACGGGTGACTCTCCTTCCAACCAATTGAGGAGACCCAGAACTAAGGTTGGTGATTTGTAAACAATAGCTCTTAGGGAGTTTTAGAGACTTACAGACTAGAGTGCTCACTTTTAATTTCTCAACTAATCTAAATAACTTATGAGTTTCACTCTCTATTTATAGAGGTTGGGCCCAGGAGTTAGTCCTTATCATATAAGGCCTCAAAAATTTGAATCAGGATCAAATTAGGATTAATATCTAATAAAATTCATGTCTAAAACATGTGATCAAAAAATTGCTAGGACGACAGGCCGAACTAGCAGATCGGCTTCCCAAACTTACTCCATCGGCAAGCCAAACTTGGAGATCGGCATGCTGAACTAACGATAAATGATTCCTACAAATCCTTTATTTCTTACTTGAGATTATTGGGATAGAGTCTTAGTTGTAATTCAAATAACCTAATAGAAAAGTTATCTGATTAAAACTGTCATATCTAGATAATCTCTAGAAAAATAAATATTCTTGACAATTCAACAAGTTTATCTTGAATTAATTTACTCAAAATTAATTCAACCGATAAACATACATGAATTACCTGATCCTATCGACTTTTAGCCAATATGATAATTTGACATAAGTCACCACTTTATTGGAAAAGCACGCCGTATCATTACAGGATTTATTATGAGCTAGCAAAGGGGATCTGATGGACCTATTTAGTTCAAACTCCTAATAATTATGAAACCCAATATCCTAGATATACATTTCATAATTATTAACTCTAACGTTATTCTATTAAAAGCTTAGAGCTGCACTCTCGAACTATATAGAATTACGAGGCCTAAATAGCTAAGTCTTCATAACATATTATAATGTACCCCATAGGATTATCCATAATCGGCTTAAGGATAAATTCTTTCTTACCTTCCCGATTATTTTTCTCTTACGTTCCATTTTCTCACCATCGAAGAACTTACTATCTAAAGATAGTATACCATTTGGTTACACCTATGTATCCAAATGGTTGAGCGCTCTAGTTTTTCAATTAAAGGATAACACGTATAAGAGGATATTAACGACTCCTAAAGAGGAGCTATGGATTCCATATCTATGAATAGCAAGTCTACGCTATCAAGAGTCATCCCTCCAACGTACTAACATGCGTACCGACATAAAATGTGGATGTCACCCTTTGGTACATCAAAAGATATAAGTCAAGACAACGGGCCCATTTTTCATCTCAGGATTAAGATACAACACATATGATTGTCTAAAGTGAATTGATTTGCTGAGACAAAATTATTAATCCAAATCAATTACTTTTTATGTCTCGATCCAATGCATCGTCACTTATGACAATGCACCAATGTTTTTGTTTGCGGGATCCACCTTCGATGGCCAAGACAAACTATCTCCCGTTTGGGATATAGACAACATAACAATCTTTACATGAAAAAAGCGTCCAACTTTATTCCCTTGATTGATGATCTTATAATTTAGATCGTCACCTTTAGATTCATGCCTTTTGCATAATCTATTTATCATGTGCCTGATTCTAAAGGTTTAGATCGATAATCTCAGAATTTTGTTTGCTTATCATACATTCAACAAAAATGAATGTAAAGAGGACAACGATTTGGTATATGAATAATAAATAAACTCTTTATTGATAAAAATGTCTCCAAAAACAAATTACATTTTACTCTTTAGGGCATACATGTCTAACAATCTCAAGTCCAATTTATGTTGAGTGAAAATATCAATCCTCTTAGAAGTAAGATACGCTAAAGGCTTAGTATTATAAAATCATATACTATTTAATTTTTTATAAACCAAACTAATTGCTCTAGGTTATAAGTTCATGTTATAAGGGTTTTGTATTAAATCAAACACAAAATGGGCAGAGTATAACAATGTCAAAATGCACATGTATAGCTAAGGAACATGCTATACTATTAGAAATATATTAAACATAGAGATTAGGTATTCCATCATCTCAACAAACAAACATATCCATACATTCCTGGCTGCAAATTACAAACACTACTACAAATTGTGGATTCTATAATCGTCGTGGAAAAATTTCATGACGGTTAAAAAACCATCGTGAAAACTTCAATCATGGTACAAAATGGAGTTTTCACGATGGTTTTTTAACAGTCGTGTAATAGGAAAAATGGCGCAGAAAGGGGGATGTGGGTAATAATATTCCACTACAGTTTTTTAAAAAACCGTCATGGAAGTGTGTGATTCCACGACGGTTGTTTAAAAAACCATCGTGGAATGGCAATAGTTTTTTAAAAACGCTTATGGAAGCATGTGATTCCACGGCAGTTTTTTTAAAAAACCTCCAAAAATTAGCAACGGTTTTTTAAAAACGCTCATGGAATTGTACGCTTTCACGACAGTTTTATTAGAAAATCGTCGTGGAAGCCTCGTTCAACCTATGCGGTTTTTCTAAAAACCGTTGTGGAAAATTAGTATTGCCACAAAAAAAATCTCCAAAAATTTTTGATTTCCTACAAGATGGCTAGCCCCGTGTGTTATCCATTACAGCAAGGCCCTGATTGCATAGAAAAATTGGTGTATATTGAAATTATAAGGTATTTACAAGATCATTTACATTTGAGTTATTTTGAGCAACTGTTTATCTACTATCTCCATCTCTCTATCTAAAGAGCACATACGTATTTACAAATTGTATCTACTTTAATCTAACTTCATGTATATATGTATGTATATAAAAATCTTTTTTTCCCTAAGGCTTGTATACCACTTGTAATTATATCCCGCGTGAAACGTAGAATTAAAAAAACTACATTCTACGTTTCCTTGTTGTCTTGGACACTTATGTTTGGAATATAGCATTCTGTTCAGTAGGTTTGTGACACCACTTCCTGCTTGAAGCTTCCAATCATTAAGTGCCTTAACAATGTATCATGTTTAAATGAATTAATAGACGATACAATTATGTGGGACTAAAAATAGTTAATTTTAAAAGAGAACATTAATACTTACAATCTCGTGACTGATACAAAATCCTCACATGGTGGGTGTCTGAGGGGTTAAACCAATATATTTGGTCATTCCATGGAGAAATAAATGCCAACATCCAATGTTCTCCAACATTGTATGGCAGGAAGAATAATTTCTCCCTTGGTGCTTGAGCTAATAGGTGGAGGAGTGATGTGGCACGCTCTCTACGATCACTCTGTAGGTCTCTTGCAGCACTTGAAACAATCACCAAAGTTATGAAGCTGAAATTTTACGCCAAGCCTTGAAGTTCATAATATTCCGCCAACAAGCTACAATAAAAAACAATACAATCAATTATTTGAAAGCACCTTACAACTTTACCTATATTTTAAAAATATGAAATAAGGATGGAGTTATTACCAGAGGTATGCCAGGATATAGTTTGCCCCAATTTTATCAAAGTTGATGAAGTAGTAAACATCTTCATACTCCATATAGATAGGCAATTCATTGCTAGTGACATTTACCAGTATCAGACACTGAATTGTTGACCTATCGCGCATGAAAGAATGTGCGTATAGAGCCAACTGCATAAATTATTGAGGTACTGAAGCGAAGTTAAATGCAACGGGTTGTTCTTGTTCTTATTCTACCTCAAGTTGTAATTGTCTTGCTTTTGTAGAGCTTTTCTTTTTTTTTTGGTGTTTCTTTCTGCTTAGATCTTGTGGTATATGGCTAGGAGCTCGACTTGTCTTCGTCAATGCGATGACTTCAACTGACCTTTTCAGCCATGCGACTAAGCTTCTGGCTACTTCACCCATAGTTGTTACTTTAAGTGTTGGAACAAGCAATTCAGTTGTTCTAACTCTGATGGCAGTGATGCTAACGTGCATATTTTCTTCCCCTAATAGTCTTCCATGAACTATATCAGTTGGAAGACTCTCTATCCACACCTTCCCAAGTGCAACAAGTGCACACCCACCATTAATTCTATTATCAACAAAGAGCCTGGATTATTCGGGTTCTTGAAGATGAGGTGACAATTGGACTTATGAAGCTTTTGGAGCTTCTGCTACATTATTGGGAGGGTTACAACTAGCCTTAAAGCTGTTGCGTTGTGAGATGCTATCATCTGTTGACTTGGCAGGTCCTTAGGAAATGAGCTTGGTCATAAGACCTCACAGTTTTGCAATCTCCATTTGCATCTTCGACATTTGGGAATTCAATTTTGAAGTACTTGATTGGAGGTTGAAGTATTGAGACTGCTTCACATACTTTGATTGACCGCGAACACGTCCTAAATGTTCTGGTTTCCCTAGTGTCCTTGTCAAAATTTCATCGTTACCGACTGCTTGGAAGCTCTCTTGACTTTGTTGCGTTGTGTATTCATCTTGTAAAACAACAACAAAACCATGTTATTCTTAAGATCCTTCAATAGGTATTAAATTACAAATTAATTGTTCGTGTTTAATAAACTTACAATCAAGTTTTCAATTTCTGCTACTTTTGGATTTTTAAATTATCCATTGGGACCTTGACATGATTTTACCCACAACTCTCCCGTGTTGGTAGCACACCCTTCTTAGCAAACTGTGTTATGCTATGTTAGTAACATGGTAATGATAGAATAATTGATATATGTAACACGAGTAAAATAATGCACCAAGGATTGCTCGAGCTCTCTATATCCAACTTGGCCAACCATAAAGCAGTATTCATTTTTCGCTCTTATTTTTCTTGCATTTGATGATAGCAGTTGGAATTCGATGGAACGTCAATACCTCACAAAAGCTTCCCAATCTTCATCGTTTATAGAGGGGTAGTAGTGTATTACCATAGGATGCCATTTATATATATTTTCATCCTCCTACAGAATGGAAAGGTATGACTATACAAAGTAACGTAGAGGTTGAATCTAAACCTCTTTGCTAATTAACCACAAACCTTCAAAGCTCGTTTCCTATACCAATCATTGACCATGAAAGCTTCATATATCTCTCTCCAAATCACTCTTTTACTTTATCCAAATCCTTAGACCTCTAATCTTTTTGTCCATATAGGAACATGCTCTTGATTGAGGACTCCGATCCAATTGCTTAATTCATGGCCAGGTGCGCCTTCTGGTTGGCCTTTTGAATCAAAAGTCACTTCAATTCTTAAGCTTTTCTTTCTCATTTGATGAATTTTTTTCATCAATGTAGCCCTTCACTCAAAGTCTACTTTCGTATTAAATTTGGTTCGCCTTTGTGGCTTACTACGTTGGTTTCCGTTGCTATATTACGATGAAGATAGTGTGCACTCTTCGTACTTGTCCTCGTACTGGTTACTATTGATCTTGCGAGACATTGTACATGTGCAAAGTAAGTAGAAACTAACACATACATAGTAATATTAAATAACATATTACACATATTCACATCTTCACATATTCATCTTCATACATTTTCAATTACACAATTTCATATATTACACATACTCACAAATTTACAATTTCAATTACATATATAATTTCACATATTACACATATTCACATAATTTTACATATTACACATACTTACATAACTTCACATATTACACATATTCACAAATTTACAATTTCAATTACACAATTTTACATATTACACATATTAACATATTCATATAATTTCACAAATTCACATCTTCACATATTCACAAGTTTACAATTTCAAGTTCCCAATTTCATATCTTCACATAATTTCACATATTCACAAGTGTACAATTTCAACTACACATTTCACATATTCACATAATTACACATATTACACATATTCACAAATTTACAATTTCAATTATAAAATTTCACATTACACATATTCACATAATTTCACATATTACACATATGCACAAATTTACACATATTCACATAATTTCACATATTACACATATTCAAAAATTTACAATTTCAATTACATAATTTCACATATTACACATATTCACAAATTTACAAGTTCAATTACACAATTTCACATATTACACATATTCACATGTACACAATTACACATATGATTTGGTGGGGGGGGGGGGGGGGG
>CAMOHE010000095.1:14896-59954 GCA_946598075.1 Artocarpus hirsutus
TTAGGGGATGCTGGTGGGTGGGTGGGGCGAGGGGCAAGGTGGGGGGGAGGGGGGGTGTGCGGATGAGGGCGGTGGATGGGGGCCATGTGTGGGGGGCAGGGCGGGGAGGGCAGGGTTGTGGGGGGTGGATGGGGTGAGGGGCTAGTTTGCGGGTTGGGGGGGGCACGCCTAGGTGGGTGGGGGCAAGGAAGGGTGGGTGGGGCGAGGGCAAAGTGAGGGGGAGGGGGAAGAGGAGAGAGAAAGGGAGGAGGATGAGGAGAGAGAGGGAGGGGGAGCTTACCAATGGTGGAGGTGATGGTGGTGGAGAAAGAAAGAAACGGATTTTAGAGAAAGAGAGGGATTTTGGAGAGAGAGAGGGCACGCACTCAAAATGTGGGGTGGGCAAAAACCATTGTGGGAGCCTACATGTTGTGATATGTTACAACATTTCATGATGGTTTTTACAAAAACGGTCATGAAAGCCTATCACAACATTTTATATGCTGTGATATGTTACAGCATTCCATGACAATTTTTGCAAAAACCATCGTGGAAGCCTATCATAGCATTTTTTTGCTATGATAGCATTACATTCCATGACGGTTTTTGCACATGACGGTTTTTGCAAAAATCATCATGGAAGCCTCGATAACGGTTTCTTAATAAAACCGTCGTAAAAAATTGGCTAAAATATTTCTTACACATTATTTTCTTTTCTGCCCAGGGTGGCTAGCTTGTGTGTTAAGCATCCAATGGCTTAGAATGTATACTTTTGCTCTGTTTTCACCACGAATATAACTATAGATAGATATACAAAACCCTTAAAAAAGATGAAAAATGAAAGAAATTAAAGAAAAATTTTAAAATAAATTAACATAAATTGGTTTATAGATGCTCATTTTTTTTATATTCTTTTTCATTGGTTCCCCAATACATATCCATTCCACATCTTCACAAAGTAAGTGTGAAATATCATCTTCAAAATTATCTATCTCTTCAACTGGTGGCAATCCCTTTGTGAATGAAGGGATGTCTGTGAAATCCTCAGCAACTTCTTCATCGTCGATAACTATTCTTGGCTTTGTTGGGATGACTAAAGACAACTCCATGTCTTGGGGATCCATAGTATAAAAACTTGGATTGCTTGTGATGCCATAATGAAGGGATCATTCTTGTATTCCAATCTTCTAAATTCAACCACCGTGATGTCGTCATCATCATTCTTAACATAGTTATTGTCGGCTCACTTGCACTTAAAAAGTGCTATGTGTAATCCCCATAATCAAGTTCTCAAATATCTTCAATGAAACCAAAGTAGTTCATGGTCCCATATATTGGATTCTTGTCCTTGGCGGAGGCAATATGCAGAGCCTTGGCACGGAGAGTCACACCGCTATCGTGCACTGGATGCTTCTCATCTTTTTCATGATTGTAGAAAGTGTAACCATTTATGGAATATGACATATACCTTGTAACAATCGATGATGGTCCTCTAGCTAGGTTCTTCAACTCCTATGACATGCCTCCATTTTGTGATGTGGAGCACTTGCCATAGATGTGTGCTCTAATCCACAACCAAAATGTCTAGTTGTGTTCATCTTGCAACCACTTCTCATTTCTTGCTCTTTTTTTGGGTTATGCGTTTTTTAATTTGTTCATGTGCACCTCAATGAAAGGCTCCACTTCATTAGCATTGTGCAAGACATAAAGAGAAGCTTGCTCCTACTCCTCTCGATTTATTGATGAGGGTTGCTAGTAGATTGTCCCCTAGCCTCAATGTTTATAGTCTTTAGCACCCTAATTGCATTTGCATTAGATAGGTACTCGGAGCAAAATTCAACCGATTCCTCAACTATGTAACTTTCTACAATACATCCCTTCGGCCTATTTCAATTCTTCACATAGCCCTTCAAAACCTTCATATATCTTTCAAATGGGTACATCAATCTTAAATACACCGGTCCACATAACTTAACTTCATGTACTAAGTACACCTATAAATGAATCATGATGTCAAAAAATATCAGTGGAAAATACTTCTCAAGCATGCATAAGGTTTGCACCAACTCTTATTGTAGTAAATCTGGCACAAGTGCATCAATTACCTTCGAGCATATTGAATTGAAGAATGAGCACAACTTGAAAATTGCAAATCTTACATCTTTTGTTAGAATTTCGTACAAAGCAAGTGTTAGAAATAGTTGCATCAACATATGACAATCGTATGTTTTCATGCCAATAAGTTTCAAATCCTTCACCGACACCAACTTTTTGAAGTTCAAAGAATACCCGTTCAGCACTTTTAACGAAGCAAGCCATTCACAAAGCTTTCTCTTTTCCGCTTTAGATAACGTGTGCTTCGCTGGAGGTAAGTAAGTGCAGTTCCCTCTTTTCTCGAGAAACAAATTAGGCCTAATCTTCATTTCCATGATATCCAACCAAGCTTTTTCACCATCCTTAGTCTTGCCTGGAATGTCAAGCAACGTGCCGACTATGGATTCACAAATGTTTTTCTCAATAGGCATAACGTCCAAGCAATGATAAACAAAAAGTGTCTTCCAGTATGGAAGATCAAAGAAGATTGATCTTTTTTTCCATGGTCCATCAATCGACGACTCTTATATCTTTTACCATTTCAAATATTTGTTCACCTGTCAAAGGACGAGGAGGGTCTCTTTCTTCACTGTTGCCATCAAAGGCTTTCTTTTGTTTATGGTAGTGATGATCTCTTGGCAACCATCTTCTATGACTAAGTAAAACGGTTTTCTTACCATTCTTCAACCGTTTAAGAGACGTTTCCATTGTGCAAATAGGACAACCAATAGAACTCTTCATCGAATAACCAGAAAAATTGCCATATGCGAAGAAGTCATTAATTGTCCATATCAACGTTGCACGGAGTGTGAATGTCTCTTTTCAGTAAGCATCTATAACTTCAACTCTATTTTCCCACAACTTTTTTAGGTCATTGATTAATGGTGCCAAGTATACATCAATGTCATTGTCTGGTTAGTGAGGATCTAAAATCAATAAAGACAACACTAAAAACTTCCACTTCATGCACATCTTTGGAGAGAGACTGTAGTTAACAAGTATTATGGGCCAAGTGCTATGCCTACTACTCATGTTACCATGTGGGTTCATTCCATTCGTCGACAAAGCGAAATGTATGTTTCTTGGATCCGTACTAAAGTTAGGATGCTCGGCTTCAAAAGTCTTCCATTGTGGTGAATCCGTCGGGTATCTAAGCATACCATCATCTACCCATTAGTCATGATGCCATGTCAAATTCTTGGCATGTTGTGGGTTTCCGAATAAATGCCTCAAACGAGGTACCGATGGAATGTACCATAATACTTTCTTTGGCACTCCATTCTTGCTGTCTTTTGGCTCCTTTCCTTTCTTCCACCTTGCTTGTTGACAAACTGGATAATAATTCTCATCCTCATACCAATTCCTATAGAGAACACAATCATTTTCACAAGCATGAATTTTCTCATAACCCATTCCTAAAGTGCTCAAAGTCTTTTTAGCCTCGTACATACTAGTTGGTAATTTATTACCCTCTAGTAAAAGCATTCCAAAAAATTCCAACAGCTTTGTGAAACTAAAATTTGACCACCCACCTGATGCTTTCAAATTCCATAATCCAACTAAAGCAAACAATTAAGTGAAATTAGTACACCCCTCATACACGAGTGTCTCGGCATTATTCATCATTGTCTCAAATAAATCCAGATGGTGCACGAAGTGTTCTTCTAAATCATTTACCATATTGTCTTGATCATCCATATTATCCTCCACAATAGCTTCCTTTTCTTTACTTAGTAAAGTTGGATTGAAATTAGACTCGCTGTGAAAATGCCATGTTTGATAACTACTTATAATTCCATTTCGAAATAAATGTCCTCTAACAATTGGAATTGGATACACTCTATGGTTTCCACATTGAACACAAGGACACCGAATTTTATCATCATTGGCATGACTTTTGACAAAATCCAAGAACTCTTCCACACCATTCACATACTCTTTAGACAATCAAAAATCTCAAATCCATTTCCTATCAATTTTGCAAGTCTTAAATCGAAATAATAAATAGCAAATATTCAATTAAAATTAATTTCACAAATTATATATATACCCACCTATATATATTAATCATAAAACAAAAACATCACCCATCATAAAACAATTTATACATACTCATTATAAAACAAATAAATCATACCCATGATCCACAATACAAATTTCACATAATAAACAACAAAATCAACAACTATTTATTAATTTTGGATTAATTATACAACATAATCAACAACAATTTATCAATTTCTAACAAAAACTGACAATCTGGGCTGAGATTAAGAAGTGTGGAGGCAGAGAGGGATGGCGGCAGCTGATTTCGATGTGTCTATGTTTGTATTTGAGAAGTGGTTTTTGAATTGTGTCTAAATGTCGATGTGAGAAAAAGGGGTTTTAAGTAAGTTACCACAATGGTTTTTTAAAAAACTGTCGTGGAATGGATTAGTTACCACGACGTTTTTTAAAAAACCGCTGTGGTAGGTCTGGCTCCATGCCATGATTGTTTTCGTCTTTGCGGTCGTAACTTGCCGTGTTTTTTCCTCCTTAACACGACGGTTTTTGAGAAACGATAGTTAAATAAAGGTCGTATGATCAAAAATTTGTTGTAGTGAAATTATCAAACACACAACAATTTTATGACTTTTTAGGCAAATCAAGTATTTTAATGAATCACTAACATCCCCAAACTTTAAAAATCATTAAAGGAAGTATAAAATCTTATAAAAACATCATAATACATGAGAATCAAGCATGGCATGAACCTGATTTTTCACAAAACTTAAATTTTCATTTTCTTTTCAAAATTTAGAAATAATATTCTAACTAATTCCCATCTCTTTATAAGCATTCAAAATTACTTATTAAACACTTAAGATCAATAATGAAGGGAATAATCAGATTCCCTAAGATCATCAATTTTGTAAACAAACTAACTTAACTAGCTTAGTTTGAGCTCAAATCTTTTCTAGATTACTTTCTCTACACCTACAATCATATATGACAAAAGATAACTTCATTTCATTATAAGTTCATTTCATCATAAGAAACATAAATATAGATGTTACCTTATAGGGCTTGAAGTTAGGGCTTTATTAGAGGTCAAAACATTTGACTTTTAGGCTCAAAATGGTGAGAACTTGGCCTAGTTTGTGTAATCCAAATTTCTATAGCATTGTTTAAGTTTTTGTGAGCTTTAGGATATGGAAAATGGAGAGAAAGAAGCGGGGAGAGCGCTAGACGTTTTTAAAGCTGCTTCAAAAGAAAAGAGGAAAAAATATACATTCTAGTTCATTTAACTAAGTCTAAATCAGGTAAGTTAAGGGAGGAGCTTGCTTAAGTGCTTTTGCCATCTTTTTCTTGGGTTTAACATGTGGGAAAAGTGTTGAGTAGGGAATTTAGCTAATAGTTAGGCGCTTAAATCCAATACAAGCAAGAGTAATTCAATTTGCCATAACCTAGTCAACAAACCAATCAAATTGCACCATTTTGCATATTTTTAATTCCAATCGAATTTGTCTATTTCAAATATATAAATGGGCAAAAAAATTAGTTTAGAATGCATTTGATATAGAAAAACACTTTCCAATCAACTCTTAGTTGTTTAGTACACTAATCTTCTTTAACCGAGAAATTGAACTTTTCACTATAAAAGAACTTTTCTTAAATTTTGATCATATATTAATAATTCAACATATTTATTGAATATAAGCTCATTTATGCATATGATTCAATCGAAAAAATAATGAGTAATCATCATTGTAAGATATGCTTTCTATATCTTCATAATTCAATAATGTGTGTTTATTAAATCCATAGATATGCAAGATGCTTGTTACTAGCTAATTATGAGTTAATTGGACATTACAATCCTCTCCTCCTTTTAAAATCTTGTCTTTAAGATTTGACAAGCCAAATAGTTCTGGATATTTGTTCTGCATCTCTTCCTCTCTTTCTTATGTGGCTACTTCTGCTGAATGATTCCTCTATAAAATCTTAACTAGTTGAATCTTCTTGGTCCTCAACTCCTTTTCTTTTCTATTAAGGATCTGTACTTGTTTCTCCTCATATGCTAAATCAAAAGTTATTTCCAATGGCTCATAACTTAAACATTCAGCCATAAACTTTGCTACATCTTTCTTTATTCCAGGATACCAATAATGCTACTTTAGATCTTTGCACATTTTTATGCTACCTGGGTGTATTGAATAAGGAGCCATGTGAGCTTCTTTTAAGATGTCTTCTTTAATAGCCTTAGCAAATAGTACACATAACCTCCCTCTATATTTTATAATCCTATCTTCAGCAACCGAGAAATTTGGTCTCTGTCCTGCTTCAATTTTGTTTCTCAACCCAATCAAATACTTGTCCACCTTTTGACCTTCTTTCATGTTATCTTGTAGCATAGGTTGCAATACTAGGGTTGACAATCTACTCATTGTTCTTTTCGGGACTATTTCAAGCTCTAACCTTTCCAAATCCAATGATATTGGCTTTTGAATGACATGAAGGGATGACATTGATTTTCTACTCAAGGCATTAGCAACCACATTTGCCTTACTAAGTTGGCAATTGATTCCGCAATCATAGTCTTTCACAAGTTCCAACCATCCATGCTACCCCATGTTCAACTCCTTCTAGGTGAAGAAGTATTTCAGATTCTTATGGTCAGTATAAATCTCACACTTCTCACCATACAAGTAATGTCTCTAGATTTTCAAAACAAAAACTACTGTAGCAAGTTCTAAATCTTGTGTTGGGTAATTCTTTCCATACTCTTTTAGTTGCCTTGAGGCATATGCAATTACTTCCCATTTTACATTAACAAATAGCCTTAATCATTCTTGAAGGCATCACTATACACCATAAATCCACCAGTTCATGTTGGAATGGTAAGTATTAGAGTTGTGATTAGCTTGTACTTCAATTCTTGAAAACTCCTTTCATAAGCATTAGCCCACTAGAATTTCACATTCTTTCTAGTAAAAGATGTTAAGGAACTGGCTATTTTAGAGAATCCCATAACAAATCTTCAATAGTTTCCTGCCAATCCTAAAAAGCTCCTAACTTCTGATACATTTGTTGGTGTTGGCCAGTTAGCAACAGCTTTCAGTTTACATGGATCAACAAAAATTCCATTCTTGGACACTATATGTCCTAGGAATGCCACTTGTTCTAGCCAAAGTTCACACTTCTTAAATTTAGCTTATAACTTATTTTCCTTAAGAACTTGTAGCACAATTCTTAAGTGTTCTTTGTTTTCTTCCTTACTCCTAGAATAAATCAAAATGTCATCAATAAATACAATCACAAATTTATCAAGAAACTACTTGAACACCCTATTTGTCAAGTCCATTAATGCAGCAGAGGCATTTGTTAAACCAAAAGGCATCACTAAAAATTTGTAATGCCTATACCTTATTCTAAAGACAATCTTTTGTATATCTTCTTCTTTGATCTTTAGTTGATGATATCCATTCTGTAAATCAATTTTTGAGAAAAGAGAAGCACCTTGTAATTGATCAAACAAGTCATCTATCTTTGGAAGTAAATACTTATTCTTAATGGTCACCTTGTTTAACTCTCTATAATTAATACATAACTGCAATATGCCATCCTTTTTATTTACAAATAACAGGTGCTCTCCAAGGAGAATAACTAGGGCATATAAAAAACTTATCAAGCAATTCTTGCAATTACACCTTCAACTCCTTTAATTCTATTGGTGTCTTCTATAAAGTGCTTTGGAAATTGGTGTAGTTCCTAGTACAAGATCAATTACAAACTCAATCTCTCGATCAGGTGGCAATCCTGGTAAGTCATTGGGAACACTTCTAGGAACTCTTGAACCATATCTTCATCTTACGGCTTTAACTTCTATTCCACTGAACTATCCATAACACTAGCTACACTAGCTAAATAGCCAACATAACCTTTCCTAAGCATCTCGTAAGCCTTCATTGCAGTTAAAATTTGTATAAATGATCTCCCTATGGTTCTTCTAAATATAAACTGTTCTTCTCTAGGTGGCTGAAAGATCACAATCTTCTTGTTGCAGTCAATTATGGGATGATATTTTGTCAACCAATCCATACCAAAATGACTTCAAAATCAGCCATATTCAAAGCCACAAGATCCATATATAAGGTTTTATCACTAATCTGAACCGAGCAAGCCCTTAACATTTGATCTGATTCCATTTCCTCCCCGTACGGTAACGTTACATTATATCTCATTTTCAACAAATTTGGTGTAATGCACAATTTCCTCACAAATGTACTTGATGCAAATGAATGCATAGATCCTGAATCTATCAATGCATTTACAACAACTCTAGAAATTAAATAATTACCTGAGACCACAGAAATATCCGTATTAGCTTGTTCTCTATCATCACATACACCCTTCCTTAGACTTTTTTTGCATCATGGGACAATCCTTTGACAAATGTCCTAGATTTTTGCACTTGAAACATAAGTTACTACCTTTATAATACTCTCCAAAATAATTCTTCCCACATTTAGCACGTAATAGCTTCTTAGTTGCATTAGCAGGTTGCTTAACTTTAGCGTGTTTATTGTTTCCCTATTGTGGATTTTGTTCTGTCCTTTTCCACTAGATAGGATTCCTTGGAGTAAATCCTGACCTCTTTTGTTGGTCAAAATTTTCAATGTCTTTTTTATCCTAATATGCCATTAACACCTTATTGATTAACTCCCTAAACTCTATTGTAGAAGACATGCCTACATCCCTTCTGATTTCAGGATTAAGATCTCTCAAGAAGTGGTTTATCTTCCTATTGTTGTCTTTAGCAATATAAGGGACATATTTGCAACATTTATCAAATTTTCTAACATAATCACACATTAACATCCTTCCTTGCTTCAGATCCAAAAACTCTTTTATTTTTAATGATCTAGCATCCCAAGTGAAATATTTTTCATAGAAGATCTTGTTGAATTTATTCCATGTCAACTCATCTATATTCACTCCAAGCTTAGTTCCTTTCCACTAGGTTTTAGCACCCTTTTTAAGCAAGAAAATTGCACAAAATGCCTTTTCTACATCACTAATCCTCATGTAATCAAAGATGGCATCTAAGTATTTCACCCATTCTTCTATAACTAATAAAACACCATCAAAGTCAAAAGGCTCCATTTTTTTGAATTTCTCATAAACAGTTTGAGAAGCATCTGGTCTAGGTGGAGGAGACGGTTGGCACTAGTTATTCCTTTGCATATCCAACAGTTGTTGTATCTATTTACCATGAATCTTAGTCTGTTGTTGGATTAAATTTGTCAAATTATTCATTAAACCATGATCACCCTCCTGATAATCATCCCTTGTCTTGTTTTTTAGTGCCACTTCTTCCTATATAATGCCTAATCTTATTCTTTTAATTAGCCTATAATAAGCACATTCATAAATTAACAAAATCATAAAAACAACAAATCATAAAGACAAGAGATACCAACTGTTGACCAAGTTTCCTAGCCAGGATATGTTCATATGCCTTATTTTGTCCTTAGAAACGATTTAATCTCTGCATTGATACCAAAAATTGTAATACCCGTCAAGCTAACTAATAAGTTCTTGGAAAGCCTATTTAGTCAAAAAAAAAAATATTAACCTTTCATTTATATTATAAAAGTTATGATTTACTTAAAATATTCATTTCATTACAGAAGAGTTCTGAATATGTTGTTTCACTCATTTCCTTATTTACAACATATACAGTATTTTCAAAAGAAGATGTGTAATATATTGTCAAATAAAAGTTAGTGATATATCTAATTACAAAACCATAATAGAGATGCTAAGTTTGACAAATCAAAGTTCCAAAATAGGCTTCAAAAGCTAATCTAAAATATGGCATATGAACAAATCTCTATCCGGTAGTACTGCATACTCAGTCAACCCCTAGTCTTGTACATCCTCACCTGCATCATAAAAACTATATAAAAGTTTAGTAAGTAGAAACTAACGCATGAAATGAACATTGAATGAGAATGCAATCACACATTTTCTTTTATCAGTTTTCTTTCAACAATTCTTTCTTCTTTTGGGTACTCTTGGAGTGTGGTATTTAACTCGTAATGATAGGCCATGGTTTTCTAAACTTGTTCATCATAATTTGGCCAATGTAATAATATTAATATGGGGCTTCTATCTTGTTCCTTAGACCTCAAATATTGGCCATATTTGGTCTCAGTCTTTGTAGTTTTTCTTATCTTGGTTTTTCAACCTCAAAGTATTCACCATCCTTTGTTAGGTCTGCCGGTCTCACCTACATCTTGTGTCTACCCAATCACCAATTAAGCACCAAACCCCCATTTTAGTTAAAAACCTTAATCCCTTTTTTCAAAATTTTTAATGTAAAAGTCATGAATCATGAATGCATTTCAATAATCTGTATCATTATCAAATAACAATAATCCAATCAATGCACTTGAAAACATAACATGACATAGTTCTTGTGATGTAATAAATAGTAGTTTGTACTTACCTTGAGTCTAATTTGCATTAAGTGAAAAGATGAGTCCTCTTAGGAGATAAGATGTGCTAAAGGCCTAGCATTATAAAATCATATACCATTTAATTTCTCATAAATCAAACTCATTGATCTAGGTTATAAATTCATATCATAAGGGTTTTGTATTAAATTAGACACAAAATAGGCTGAGTATAACAATGTCAAAATGCACATTTATGGCCAAGGAACATGCTATACCATTAGAAATATATCAAATATAGAGATTAGGTGTTCTATCATCTTAACAAACATACATTCCTATCTATAAATCACAAATTATCAACACATAACAATTTTACAACTTTTTGGGCACATCAAGTTTTTTGATGAATCACTAACATTGTCAAACATTAGATATAATTGAGGGAAGTATATAATCTTATGAAAACAGCCTAATGCATGAGAATTAAGCATGGCATGAGCCTATTTTTTCACTAAGCCTAATTTTGTATTTTCTTTCCAAAATTTAGAAATAACATTCTAACTAATTCCCACCTATTTATAGGCATTCAAAATCACTTATTAGACACTTTGGATCAATAGAAATTAAGGGAATAATTAGATTTATTCCACAAGATCATCAATTTTGCAAAGAAACTAACTTAACTAACTTAGTTTGAGCTCAAATCTGTCCTAGCTTACTTTCTCCACACCTATAATCATATATAATAGAAAATAACTTCATTTCATCATAAGAAACATAAATATAGATGCTACCTTATAGGGCTTGAAGTTAGGGCTCTATTGGAGGTCAAAACATTTGATTTTTAAGCTCAAAATTGTAAGAACTCAGCCTGGTTTGTTTAACCAGAATTTCTATGTTGTTGTTTAAGTTTTTGTGACTTTTAGGGCATGGAAAATGGAGAAAAGAAGTGGGGAGAGTGCTGGACATTTTTAGAGCTGCTTAAAATAGAAAGAGGCAAAAATGAACATTCTAGTTCATTTGACTTAGTCTAAATTGGGTATGTGAAGAGAGAATTTAGCTACTAGCTAGCCACTTAAATCTAGTACAAGCAAGAGTAATTCAATTTGTTATAACCTAGTCAACAAGCCAATCAAATTGCACTATTTTGTATGCTTTTAATTCCTATCAAATTTGTCTATTTCAAATATATAAATGAGCAAAACAATTAGTTTAGAATGCATTTGAAATAGAAAATACTTTTCAATCAATTCGTAACCATTTAGCACACCAATCTTCTTTAACCAAGAAACCGAGCTTTCACTACAATAGAACTTTTCTTTAAACATGTTAGATCATATATTAATAATTCAATGTATTTCTTGAGTATGAGCTTATTTATGCATGATTCAATCTTAAAAATAATGAGTCATCATGCTCATAAGATATGCTTTCTATATGTTTATAATAAACATGTGTTTGTTAAATGCATAAAGATGCAAGATGCTTATTATTGCCTAATTATGAGATAATTGGGCATTACACTCTCATTTTTCTAGCCATTAGATCTTCTTACCTTGACTGATCCCACGATCACAACTCTAGCCCTACTTGGCCCACTTGGTCTGATGTTGTGCCTTAAATCCCAATCATACACGCATGCATCTAATGCCCTAAAATGCTCTGCTTCCATCTGTCTAGCTATGTAGAAGTAGTAGATTTCATCTAAAAATTTAGATTCTCAAAGCAGTTACGGCATAGAAAAAAAGAAAAAAATAATAAAAATGCAAATTGTTACATGGTTTTATCAAAATAAATAATAACAAAATATATATTATAAAAATTGTAAACAGCAGGCAACTTTTGCCTATAAATACATGCTTCTAGCCTGAGGTTCTATATCTTCCCCAAGTAAAAAAAAAATAAATATATATATATATATTTTAATGAATAGTTTAGTTTTAAGTTTTAGTTTTTAAGTTTTAGTTTTTATTTTTAGTTTTTGAAAATAATTTCTAGTTTATATTATAAAAATTATGTTCAATAATATTTCAAGTGTTTCTGTTTTAAATATGTCTTTTTAATTTTTTTAAGCTAAGGAGAGAGAGAGAAATTCTAGAAAAATTACTATAAATATTTTTAGTTTTTTTTAGTTTTCTAAGCAGTTATAATGCCAAATTATTTTCTTAGAAAACTTAGGATTTTAGTCTTTTCTTAGGTACTCTAACAAGATTTAAGTTTTGATTTTTTAATGACATGGATTAACAGGATAATGCTCGGGAGGATTTTGATTAGTCATAGACGAAGAATGACTTAATAAATGCATTAACTTATTATTTTGTTGTTATTTTAGTTAAGTAATGCTGAAATTATGTTTCTTTATTAAGTTGAGTTTTTGCTATATTATAGACATGAAATGACATAGTAATTGTTTAGTAATGCTTGATTTAATGTCGACATATGTTGGCATAATGTATTCTTAAATCAATTAATAAATAATTATAAAAACTAAAATATGTTTAAGTTAATTGTCAGAACGGAACCTTTGCTCCTTAGCATTGTCATAATACTATTGCATCCTTTTTAATTAGTTGTTATCAGTGTAATTTTTATTAAAGTTATTTTGAATTAAACCAATTAATGTTCTATTTTAAATAAAGCTATATTTCTTGTTATTAAAATTCTAAAATCACAAAATTCTAAAAGTGGAAAGATGTTGTAAAAATGTGTAAATATTGTAAATATTTTGTAAATAATTAACTTTAATCCTCATATTCTTCAGCTTAAAAATAAATAAATAATTATTCTAATAAATATATTAGACTTTAGTAATCGCTTTCCCTATAGGTTTGACGTAAGATTCACCAAGTTTTATTACTTGTGACAACTTTATACTTAGAGGATTATATTGGATTGCAACTTTCAAGATCGAATAGTTGGCCATTGAACGTGGCATCTAGATTATCATAAAATGATAGGGTGTAAAAAGTTCGATGGAAAAGTTGAAAGAAGTCATGCATCGTGCCTAAATTCATCAGAACAAATTTTGAACTAATTGAGACATGTTTGAGTTAGGTTGCTAGATAAACATGAGATTTGGAGGTATACGAAGGAAGCTTGATCCATAAGAGTTGAATAGGACAAATGTTAGTATGTTTAGGACTTACCACACTGGTTATCAATTATTGTTACAACACAATTTGGATGTTATGCACTTTGAGAAGAATGTATGTGATGATTTAGTATAGGCACTAGCACAAAAAGAAAGACGAAAGATATGGACAAAGCACTAAAAGATCTGGAGGACACGGGCATGAGACGTGAGTTGCATTTACACAAGGATAATGATTGGTAACTGAAACCACATGTAGGCCATACTTTGGAGTCTATGGATAGAAAAAAGTTTTGAAATTTTATTAAATTAGTAAATTTTCCAAATAGGTTTACCTCTAATTTAAGGAGAAATGTTATTGAATCAAGCAGTGAATTAATTGGGCTTAAATCTCATGATTGTCATATGATAATGCAACAGTTGTTGTCCACAAGAATTTGCCCTTTTTGAAAAAGGAAATCAAGGAATTGATTACCAAATTATGTAATTTTTTTCCAAGTGATATATGCCAAAACATTAAACACCATAGATTTACAGAAGGCATAAGAAAGTTATAAGATGATATTATGCAAGTTGGAGACTATTTTCCTGCCTGCTTTTTTTTTTTTTTTTTGATATTATGGTTCACTTGGTATTGCACCTATTAGAAGAAGCCATGCTTGGAGGTCTTGTTCACATGAGATGGATGTATCCATTTGAGCAGTATATTGGGACTCTTACATAGTTTGTTAGAAATCAGGCATGACCAGAGGGTTCCATTACTAAAGAATATATTGTGAATAAAGCTCTGACTTTTTGTCCAATGTACTTAAGTGGCGTTGAGAAAAGATTAAATGATCAAGAAAAAAATTGGGCGCCTAACAATCCGCCTTAAAAACAATAGTTGTCTGTATTCTAATCCCAATGTCATTCAATTGGGAAGGTAATAGCTACAGTGTTATTTGAGGCCACAAGAAACAAAAGAGTGTGGTATATTCAAATAACTATCTAGAAGTTAAAAATGCATCAAGTATGTTCCATGTACTTAACATGTTTCTTGATAATAAATTATAAGCCTTACTTGATGTGTATTCAGTATATTAAATTATATACTTATGTAGTGAGCACATAGGGAAAACACAAGCCATTGGTCATCAAAGCTTGAATAAAGTTCAATGAAAATAATTCTCTAAGTGGTTCCACAAGAAGGTAAACACACCTACCATATTGCATTGCAGTATGCATATTCAACTTTAATAATACAAATATAATATCATATTAACATTTCTCATGCAAATAGTTGTAGATGTATGATCTCTTCTAAATTAACTCATTAGATGCCATTGATGAGTTGTTTTCTCTAGCACCAAGATCAAACATTTTAGAACTATCATACTCAAGATATATGGTGAACGGGGTTAAGTTTCTTGTGTTTGACCGTGATGTAAGACATAAGACTATAACCAATGGTGTATATGTACCTAGAATAAGATATACAAAATTTTATGGGCAATTAAAGTCATACACTTATTGTTCAATAGTGTTATTAGGGTGCGAGTGGCACGATACAAAACAATTACAATAGAGAATGTAAGTGTACAAAAATAAGGCAAGTATTATTATAAATACTTAGTGATACAAAGATGATCCTTTCATACTTGCATCTCAGGAACAACGATTTTTTTTGCACCAATGATTTATTCAATGATCCAAATTGGAAGGTGGTTGAACACTTTAGGCATCGATATATTTAGGATATGCCTGATGATGTTAAAACTAAAGTTTAGATATTACAAGACAATAACTCTTCCAACTTCAACCTAGAGATTGAGCAACTTGAGTTCGACACCTTAATATTTAGTCGACCTGGTATTGTTCTGATCTTGTCGAAGATATAGAAGCTATCTTTGTCAACAACTAAAGGGACGACATGGGTTTTATTGACGATGATAACACAATAAAAGTTGATGACACATTAAAGGAGTATGTTGAGGACGAGGTCTCAGAGCATGAAGCTGAGAAAGAAAACGATGAACAAACTTCTTTTCACCATACTACTTACACAGCTAGTGATGATGATTTAGTCTTTTTATATTGTATTCATCTTATCAACTTTGAAACTTCTAATTAATTATAATTTCTAAATATAATGCATAAATTAATCTTATTTTTTTACTACTGATGTGCAGCATGTCTGGCCTAGTTGCCACTTATGTTTGATCAACTAGGGGAGCTGAGCTTCCACTAGGACACAGGACCATGTTACCATACTAGTACAAGTCAGGTATGAATTTGAATATTTAAATGTTTTACTTTCTTTTTTTTTTTAGATTTTTATTGGTCTATTTTAATCCATGAAACTTGAACATATAGTACTAGATCCCCTAGACCGTAGGGGTAGGGGAGAGTCGAGGGCAATAGACATCACCAAATGAGTGGCTCTCCATAGAAAGATATCTATTCAGTTTGATCAAAACAGGTGATACAATAAAGATTGTTGGCGACTTTGTTGCCTAGTTTAAGAGTATCATTGAGGTACATAGGAGGAATTGTGTACCTTTCTATAACACTTGAAGGTCTATCCAAAGCAAGATAAGGATGATCCCTAATTGAATAACAGTGATAACCTTTTTATCATTTCAATTTTATTATTATTTTTTTGCAAAATATGTATTATAAAATATATGAAAATACAACAGTGGTTTGAAATTGAGTTGACAAATGAGCTACTTGCATATATCATGCATAAGGCTTAAAAATGCAATCGAGATGGAAAAATGACCTTCAAGTCCACTACAAAAAAAATATGGTAAGTCTAATTATGCCTAAGACTGTCAAGGATCCTAACCATTGGACTTATTAGTTTATGTCTAAAACTGTCAAGAATCCGAACCATTTCATTTGGTCTAATTATGCCTAATACTATAACTTTTTTTTTACAGGCCAAAACTCAAATGAATACAACAAATCGTAAAGAATCAAGAGGGCCAACTTATCAAGAGCAATCATTTTACCTGCAACATCAACACAGAAAGGTAAGATACTATGCATTTTTATCAGACTTCTATTTTTTTCCTATTAGATCATGTAGCGTGTATCTTATTTTGTTTGTTAAAACTTATATGGATTATGTTTATTTTGTGCTATGTTATTTTTATCATAATTATATGATTTTTATTAATAATTATTTCATTCAAGTAATTTCAACTAAATTACTGTTTTTTATTCATATTAAAAATAAATACTAATTTTTAATAAAAAATTTAAATTCAAATCGAATAATTTGATATAAATAAAAGTAATCTAAAATTAATTATTTAATTGTAATTAATTATTTATTTTTTGTTTTTTATAAATAGATTTTGGCGATGGCAAGGTTACTTATACAGAAAATCTATAGCGATGACAAAAACTTCATTAAAGTTTGAATATTTTTTAAAAATTTTAAAACATTTAATGACGACAATTTTTAAATTTGTCATCGTTATAAAGTTTGTTGGCATCATTTTGTATCTATTTATGGCATCAAGGAGTAGTGATGACTTGTCATCACTAGAACTTAATGATGATACTCTATTGTTGTAGAAACTTTTTTTAACAGTGAATTATTAGTGATGACATAAATATTTTATTTAGCAACAACAAGCTATCTTTTAGCGTAAAGTCTTCGTTTCTTGCGGTAAGGTTTGGGCTCGTGAGGTAGCAGTACTGCAAGGGGGTCGTTGGCTCGTTCTAGTCGTCGGCGCAGTCTAGACTTTTTTTGGGGGCCAACGAGGGTTTGTCTGCGTTTTCTTCACCATGCGGCTTCCCCTTCAACTCCGACGTCTTCATCAGTTCTCCGATGTCTCATGGATTCCTACGCTGGGCTCTTATGAGTGATAAACATACCTTTTTTCCCTTTTATTTTCCGTATATTTAGATTCTCTCTCTCTCTCCCTCCCTTCTTTATGGCTGATGTAGGTAATTTAATATAATGTTGGAATTGTTGTTCTAATGAGTGACGAACAAATTTCATTTCCCCCTTCTTTAGTTGATTTCAGTATTTGGCTATTTGGCTATTGCGTTTTTGTTCTAACGATGAATAAGTTTTATTACTATTTCCTTTTTTTTTTTTTTTGGCTAATTTCAGTATATAACTATCTGGGTATTGGATTTTCTTTTTTTTTTTTTGTTTTAATGATGCAATTTTTATTTCCTCTTTTTTTTGGCCAATTTCGATATTTGATGATCTGATGTTGCATTTTTTTATTTTGTTTCGTAACGAACATGTTTTATTTCTTTGTTTTTCTTGTGGATCTGGGTATTGTTGACTCTTTCATGGTCGTCAGTAACAAAGGAACATTGGAAGAGAAGAAGCAGGGGAATTGTTTTTTCAACTAAAGAAAGAGAAAGGAAGCTTGGTCTCGATTCTTTGCAATCTCTGCTCTACTTGCGTCTCATCGTCGTCAATCTTATAGATCATGATCTCACAAGAATTCTAGTTCGAACATATGATGAAGCTCCAGAAACATCGGCCTTGATTTGGCGTCGCAATCGATCTCATAGACCTCTGATGACAATAGATCATGATGGAGTAGTGACAATGCCGACAAGTGGCGAACGGAGGAGATCTTGGTCCGTTCTCTCTTTCTCATTTCGAAGTCAGCTCTTTAGGTTTCAGAAAATAATGTTGTTGAGGTCGAGCGTGAGGTCTAAGGTCCGCTAGACTTGGTACAAGGTCGCCGTCAATGCCGAGGAGGGCCAGCGTTGTCACGAGAACAACATGACTTTCCATTTCCCATTGTCAAATTGGTTTCGCTAATCTACTGATTACGTATGTTAATGTGATTAATTTTGTTGATTTTGATGAGTTAATTTGTTGATTTGGATTGATTGAATATTCTATAGAGTTTACCTGACTATTGTTGTTGTTTGTTGTCGTCATTGTCATTGTTGTTGTCGTTTTGTTTTTATTTTTTTTTTAATTTTTTTCCTTTCTTTAGATTTTCATGGTATGTGGTGGCCGCTGGAGACGTTGCCCGTGACAATGCTGTTCGAAGACGTAACCCGTGAACTGGAGACAAGCTAGCGGTAGCAAGGGGAGAGAGAGAAAGAGAAGGGAAAAAAATGTCCTTCTAGGACACAAATGTCTTGATGGGACAAAAAAAATCTCAATAGGATACGCAATATGTCTCCGTAGGACACGCATCAAGCTTTGTGGCATAAATTTTTTTTACATTTTTTGATATAAATAAAAATTGAGTTTGAAAAAGTGACGTTTATGTGAATATTTTTTAAAATATTTTCTTTCATTTTGAAAAAAAAAATTGAAAATTGGAACTAAATAAAAGTCAAATGAGTGCATTAGGGATCCTAAGTTTTCGACTGCACTTAAATTAGGAAATGATTTCAATACCATTGAAAGATCAAAATATTGATTAATGAAGACCAAGCTATCACACGCTTAAAAAAAAAGGAATTTGAATATATCAAAAGACTTCAAAAGCTTCTTCATATATATATACAATAATTTCAAAGGACTAAAGATTTCATTGAAAAATACATAAATAATGCCAGATGTAATAATTATAACCTCCTATGACAGAGGATCTTTAAATATTTCTTTCAAAAGGTAACTCCATTAGCATCCTAGCATCCTCTTTTAAATCAAGAGAGAAACAAGTAACAACCTCTTTTATTGTATTAAACATCATAATAGAAGATCAACTTTAGTCTTCACCTTATCAAGAAAAAAGAAAAATATCACGCTCTTATTATTAAATATTTCTTTTGAATGAGTTTGTTTGTTTTCTTTCCTTTTTTTTCCCTCGTGAAAGAACTAAATAACAAAAAAATTTTTTTTGGTATTTCCTAATAATTTTTTATTTGTTTGTTTTATGAAAAGAATGGTTGACAATAAATTTTATATTTACTTTTCAATGCCTTATAAATTCACAAGTGAATGAAAAATGTTGAAATAGGACATAGTTACCAGTTAATTCTGTTCTTTTGTTTGTGCCTTTTTATTTTAATAAAAAAATAAGAACACTAATTCTAGTCCCAACTTATATACAAATTTATGAAGGCTGTCATATTTCAATAAATAGGTGATTCAAAAATTGCTACATCATTATGTTACATTTATCAATTAGTATAAGAGTTAGAATTAGAGTTGGTGTTCTTAATATTACTTTTTTTTATTATTTTTGTAGAACCATACCCTTCTTACAATTTTTATTTTCTTTTTTAAAATAAGTTAAAATCGAACTTGTAACTTTCTCTTGGAGACTCTTCTTACCTTAATTGTTAGTCAATAGGCCAAACGGTTTTAGGCTAAAAATCGTAAAGTGTTTAAGTAGAAGCATTTAGGGGTTGAGGCAACATTAATGCCTTAACTTTATTACATATTCTCATAAAACAAAAAAATAAACGAATAAAAAAGTTATGGGGCGTTTCGTATTGTTTTTGATAAGTGAAAATGTTTTTGTTTTGAAAAATGAGAATTTTTTGAAAATTTTGCTTAGTGTGTTTTTAAAATTTTTGCTTTAGAAAGCATGCGAAAATATTTTCAAAAATTCTAAAAACGTAACCAAACAAGGCCTGATTTTCTTGCTAATCAAAATTAAAATACAGAAAGAAAAAAAATCCCTGAAAAAAGTTGTGATTAAATGCGTGAAATGGTGATGTTGTGGGCCGAGACATGTCTCTACGAAAGATAAAGCTAAGGAGAGATTTTGGAAGGTTCGAGGCTGTTTCTTGGTGGCCCAAAAACCAACCCAAGAAGGCAAAGAAGATTCTAAGTCATGCTAAAATCACTTGCCCACCCTCCACCATCACCACGGCCATCACCACACCAACGGTCCCCTTTGCTGGCGTGTCCACTTTGACGATGACGTTGTCATGATACTATTATATTATACTAATCCTGCCAAGAAATGAGTAAATGATACTTCCTCGAACTATACCAACGACCCCCTTCATCTTCAATTTCAAATGCGCCCCAAAATACAAGACTTCCAGAAGCTCAAATATCTTCAAGTGATGTGTAATATTAATATTTAGTTTACAATGGTCAAATTCCAATTACCAGAAATTAATAATATGGTCACTCGTCATTTATACATGAAGTTTGGGATTTCATTTAATTATCTGTCATTTATGAGACAACAAATTTGCACAAAGATTTGTAACTTTAATTATATTTCCTTTAATAACACGTCATATTTTCAGGATATTTTTTACAATACCGGATCGTAATAAAATGTAATGAAAAAAGTAATGGCTTATAAAAAAGATAAGAAATAGTAAGATTAATTAATTCTCTTTTTAGTGTTTATTTGTCAATTTGAAAGTGAATAATTTATTTATTTTTATAAATTGGCAGTAATGCAAATTCCTTAATAGTGTTTATTAGTAAATTTAATTAGGAATAAAAATTTTATCAATATAGTTGTTAAAAATCCCAAAAATTAAATAACTGTTGAGTTACAGCAACTTATTGATTAGTAATTTGATAGATCCTTTTAATTAGAAATCAACTAAGAGACAAAAGAATTTGTATTTTCCTTTTTCATTTTCTATATTTTGTGTACCCACTAAACTATTATTTTTAATTTGTGAACCAAAATATGATGAAAAGTAAATATTTTGTTTTATTGACGTAAACACGGCCTAATAAAACAAGAAATTATCTCAAACGCTTTGAATACATACAGAGCTTAAAGTCGAATATTGCCATCAACAAAGTTAAAGAGCTGATGCAAGAGACGATGTTACCTTCCATTTGTATGAAAATCCACAAATAAAAAGAAATAAAATTGCGATACTACCTATATATATGTTGGACTATTATTTTCATATGGTATAAAGAAAAAAAAATCCATGTTTTTTAAATTAATGTATTTGGGGCATATCTGGATATATTAAAAGTAAATTTCTTCCTTGAAAAAAAAGAAGAAGAAGTAAAAACTCTTGAAAATATTTTTCCGATCACTTGCTGACGTGGCTTGCACGTGACATGTTTAGAATCCAATCTTCAAGTTGAACCAAATTAAGGGTCAGGATCATCCCAAAAAAGTCCTCATCTTGACCAAGCAAACCTCCATAAATACCCCAACCATGGAAAGCTCATTCCCCCTTCCCTCTTACGGAAGAGAGGAGAAAATTTAGAGCTTCCTCAAACTTTTCCTTTTCAATTGTTTTTTTTTTTTTTCATTCAAATTTCTTTCAAGTTATACATATTACTAATTATAAGGTCGTCATGAGCGAAACCATGTCTAACCCAACCGAATGGACGCAATTCTACAACCAAAACTTCTCTGGTCAACCAACACTAGTGCCCCCCAGTACTAGTTCAGGCACAACTCAACCAACCCTTTTCCCTGATCGAGTATCCGAAGCAACCGCCGTCACGGCCACCGTAACAAGCAGTTCGATCCCGACGGCATCGAACCGGTTGAGCCCTGAAGGCCGGGTGTCAAAGCCGGTACGACGTCGCTCTAGGGCTTCCCGGCGGACCCCAACAACCCTACTCAATACTGACACCTCAAACTTCCGAGCCATGGTCCAGCAGTTCACCGGCGGCCCCAGTGCGCCCTTCGCCTCCGCCGGGTCACACCCTGGTGCTTCTGGGTTTGCTTTCGGGCTTGGGGCCCGCCAAGGCAGCTTCGCAAACCCTAGTGCAGTCATGGTGCCTGCGGTACAGGCTGGTAATTATCATCATAGTCTTCATCTTCATCAGCAGAATCTGTTCCATCAGCAGCAGCAGAGTCAGCAGTACATGTTTGGCGGCGGCGGTGCTGGTGCCGGTGCCGGTCACGATAGCTTTTTTCAGAGACTGAGCTCCGGTAGGCCGGTGAGCAATATGGGGTTTAACACTAATAATATTACTATAGAAGGGTTTTTACAAATGGGATCCCAAGGAGTGGCTCCGGCGGCTACGGCTACGGTGGCGGCTGTGACGGTGAGGCCTTCTTCGAATTCGGCTAATGAGAATCGGAGTAACAGTTTCATGTTTTGAGAAGGGACATAAAGGAGAGAAGAGTTTGGTAGAAGAAGACTTAGAAAAGTTAGAACTTAGAAAAGTTAGAAACTGATTCGTCTAATTGGGGAGTGTATATTTGACCAATGTATATTTAATATGTTTATAATGTTATATTTATTTATGCATGTGTTCCTTTTTGCATTATAGACTTGATAATGCCAAAGTAGCTTGGCGCTGCCCTATAATGTAGCCCATTGTTTACTTTTTGTTTCAACATTTTTGTCTATAGGTTGTAAAGGGTCACTTTTTTTTCTTTTTTTCTTTTTTATAACTTCATCACCTTTTTTTTTAATTTCTTTTTTTTTTCGGGTTTGGGATTGCATCATCAATAAAATCATGCTTCGGTTGCATGAAGGATCATTCCTGAATTCTGTCTGTTTTTGTATTGTTGTTTTCATTCTGTGATGTGTCTTTCTCGCACCGGTTTTTAGATTTTCTCCCCCTTTTTCTTTTGTTCTTTTTTTTTTTTTTCTGATCAATATATGTGTTAAAGTTGATTTTTTTTTTTGGTGGATTAAAAGTAAACTTGCTTTGTTTTCTTTTCTCTTATTGGTTAAGACAAAAATACAATACCTTACCAAATTATTGTTATGAAAGTAAAATTCAACACAATTTTTATATTACCTTAAATATATATTTGAATACATAGTAATTATTTTAGTAATGTAATATGTTGTCCTATATAATTATATAGTAATTATTTAATAATGTAATTTTAGGAATATGTAAAATATTTGCAAAACAAGAGTCATATTTTAATTTAATAAAGAATTTGACCACTTGTCTCACCATTCACTAACGCTTGAAAATTAAATTTTTATAAAAAAAAAAATTTAATTATGATTCATATCTATCATTCAAATGGCGAGTTAAAAGGTCTTCATTTAAATATTATTTCGATAGTAAACAAAATTCCTAATTCTTCGCAGAGGTTGATATGCTTTTAACTCTTGTATTTTTGGTGTTTATTTTATTATTACTATTTTTTTTTAATAAGCTGGTGTTGATGTATAATGCTATATAATTATATATCGTGAGTCCTTACTTATCTTTTATTGTTGTATTCCTAAATTTGACAGTAATCATTTTCGAAGATGGTACGAAAATGCATTGTTTTAAAATAAAAATTAATTATGATTTAGTCAAACAGTTCTATTTTATCCATTTTTGATGAATACTTTGCTAACTCACAATTTAGTGAAGAGCAAGAAAAAATAGTTTATATCATTGACAAACCAGTTTCTTATGGCCAGGCGCGAGAGTTGGAAATGCAGCCTATCGGTAGTTTTGGGTTCGATATAATTTGAAATTTTTAATTCTCATTTATTTAAATGAGACATCCTATAACATGTGTTAATTATTTTTTTTTGAATTGCTTAACAAAATTATGTGAACAAAATTCAATAATTTATTTCCCCGTAGACGCCTATGGGAAATCGTTTTTATGGACCAACCTATGAGAAATTAAGGTTTGACATTCTGTGTTGGTCATGCTTATCTACTTATCTTGGTGTATGGATTACATGAGTGCATATGGTGCATGTGGTATATATTATAACTTCGTAGACTACTCATGAGTCATGAGTTTATAAATATCCATTATTATCTCTCCGAAAAAATGGTTTTAAAATGGTCGCACGTCTATAAAGCTGATAATTCCTTTAAACAATTTTATATCGTTAGCAAAATAAAAAACAAAATCATTTTCAAAAAAAATAAAAAGATGAAAAAAGGCTTAACACGATTCAAATAAATATGAGGCCACGTGAATTTATAAAAGGGCAAAAAAGCTCGCAAAGTTCTTTTTTTTTTATTTCCCCTTCTCCATACTATTTTTTAAAAAAATGACTTTGCTAATTTTTTTTTGGACTTGTAGGTGGGATTTTTAAACTCTACACTTTGAATTAGAATTAGGTGTATAATTATCGTTAAAATACATTCAACTGTAAAATGATTTTTTCTTATAAACTACCAAAGAAGCATCATTATTGTCTATTGTTTAACCAATTTGATGTAATTATGTAATTAACTATTAATATAAGAGTAATCATATTTAACTTTAGGGGTTATAACCTTTGTCATTAATAAAACAGTAGGAATCGGTCTAAAAACTATACAACATATTAAAGAGAGGCACACAATCTTATTAACAGTGAAGTTTTAATCCAATGAAAAGGATTTTTCTTAGTATACATGCACTATGTGTTTCCTATTATAACCTTGTTTTGAAGGGATTTCCTATAATAATCTTATATTCTTCTTTTTTCCAAAAAAAGAACTAAAGGACAGAGAGAATCAAAATCAAGTGAACTGGCGGGTTGTGGGCCCGTGGCGCGTCTGTCGCCTCTAAACATGTTTCTTAGTGAGAGGGACATATCTCAAATTGAGTGAGAAATGGAATGGGCAGAGGGGGTGAATGAGAGGTCAGCTTGGGGCCCACCGACGTATAAAGCAGAAGTTGCATTTGGACAAAGTCAAATTACACAAACCCTAATCTTAGCTAATTTGAAACTAAAAATAGATGCCTTTTGATTCACCAAGATTACATCAATCTTCTCTTTCTTTGTTCAATATTGGTTGGCATACGCATAATTACCAATCAGCCAAACTTAAATTTTCAAACTTTTTGCAGTGATGGTCGTGTCAAAAAACGTGGCTTAATATAATATACTTTCACACTTTTGTTGTGTATAAGCAAACTAGTACCGCAATCATTTTTGCAAAATTAATATTTTTTTTGAAGTGCAAAATTAATACAGTTTCACACACTTTGTTGCGTTTAATTGGCAAAGGAATATATGGCACTAAGTAACTTTTGGATAAACTGTTTTCAGAAAAGCTACCAGAAGAGATCAGTAGATCCCAACTTCGACGAAATGGAATCATCCTTTGGAAAAAAGTAGTCTAGATTATGATCACGTTAATTTCCAACTTGGCCCAAGACATTTTTTTTTCTTTCCGTTTTAATAATTTTTTCTTGATGATCCTTGATATATATCAGTTTCTTTTTCTGTTTTTTTTTTGCCATTTTTTTACTTGGTAAATTAGTTAGAAATTAAACATCCTTCGAATAAAATTAGATCTTCTTTTTTGTTCCATCGGCGAATTCCAAGGCTTCAAAGTGACAAAAAAAATAAAGGACTGAATAACCTTAATGGTTTCCTCTTTTAGAGGGAAAAAACTTGTGAGAAATTAAATAGTATATAAAAAAGTGTAGCATTAACCGTCGAATACTCAACACTTAACACTTAACACTTAAATTTTGCAGCAGGGAAAAAAATTGCACTTAATTTTTAGCAAGAAAAAAAGGCTCCAAATAGCAATTAGCTTATAAATATTGTGGGTATGAATGTATGGAGAATAGTTAAATGATTAGTGGCTCGAATTGTTAGGCATACATTTGATTTGGCTGAAGTATGGGTTAGGTTAAGCTTTGGTGAGACTTTTCAAATGAGCAATATTGAACATTATGCTCTTGTTGAATTGCACATTGCCATGTGATATGAATCATAGAACGATTGAATAAGCTGCCTCCATTTTTCCAAGTTGTAACTCTTTTTTTTTAAAAAAATAATTTCTAAGGGTTAATAATTTTGGAACCTTGTTTTGTAAAAGTTAATGAGAAAAAGAAAGAAATTTTCTTTAGATAATGTTGAATTTCTATATTGTTTTTTTCTGATGTCTGTGATGAGTAATAGTTCAAATATCCTTTTCCTTTTTGTTTTTAATGGAATATCCTTTTTCTTTAGAATGATAATAGTTGAATACCTGGTAGTCTCAAAAAGCTCAGTATATGTTACATTTCGTGCATGAGATAAGATAGGATTATACCCTAATATTATATTAAATTGAATTGAGATTACATGTACTTTTTTTAAAGGAAGATCGTATATACTTAATCCTGTTAGGTAAAGTATTAAAATATAATATTGTTATTTTTCATTACAAATTTAAAAGAATAACTAATTAGGTTCAAAAAGCCAATTTTCAAGCATTGTTTCTATAGTTTCTATGGCCTTCGGTTTCTTATTTTAAACTCTCCATATTTTTCTTTTCTGCATTTAATAATATTGAGTGGACGCTTAGCAATACGGATCTTCTACTAGATACTAACCTAATTAAAATGTGCTAAACCTTTTTAATCTAAATTTCTAATCTAAATTTTTTCCTCTCGCCTTTTACTTAAAAACAAAATAAAATTTTCAAGAATAAAAAAATAATTATTTACTCTATAAAATAATCATTTTAGATCCAAGAGTTAGTTTAAAAATTATGGATTACTTAATTTTACCATCTTGTAAAGGACATTGGATTGCACAAAGATTTGGTATTCACTACCAAAAAAAAAAAAAAAAAAGATATTTATGTTTTATGTTCTCTATTTTAGATTTATTAAAAAACTGTGCATTAGGTTTTTGATGCTAGTACAGACAGTATATTAGACAACATTGAAAAACTATTGTCTAAAGATTAGACAATGGTTAGTTACACCGTCGTCTAAATGGTTAGTTAAACCGTCGTCTAATCTAGTGATATAATAGGTACTGGATATTAGATGATGGTTATAAGGTGTCGTCTAATGTCCACCTGGGCTACTAAGTGGCGCAACACATTGACATTAGACAATCGTTTCTTTCTAAAACCATCATCTATAGTTAGTTTAAGAAAACAATTTTAGGAAGAAATCGTTACCTGAAAAAAAAATAGATGTTGTTTTAGTCTCTTTTTTTTTTTTTTTTTGACGGGTGGCCTAATTTCTTATGATTCCATTCTTTGGCCTTATAATTAACTGCTTTTGCTTACTATATTCTACACTTGCAATGATGAAGACAAGTCAAGTGCCTGGCAATGTTCTTCAAGATGTAGGGGAAATAAATGCCAAAAAAGAAAAGTTCTACAAAAGCAAGACAATCACAACATGAGGTAGAACAAGAACGAGCAGTTGAGAAACAACCAATTGCAAATGAGCCACTGCCCGCGTTTAACTTCTCTTGAGTACCTCCAAATTTATGCGGTTGGCTTTGTATGCACTTTTTTCATGCATAATAGGTTGATGGTTCAGTGCCCGATACCAGAAATAATCATTGATGATGAAATACCTATCTATGTAGCATATGAAGATGTTTACTACTTTATCACCATTGATAAAATCGGGGCAAACTATATAATGATATACCTTAGGTAATAGCTCTTTCTTTAATTCTTACTTTTTTAAATCTAAGTAGAATTATAAGGTGCGTTCAAATAATTAAGTGCATTGTTTTTCATTGTAGTTTTTTGGCAGAATATTGTGAACTTTATGGCAAGGCATACAATTTTGGCTTCATATCTCCGACCATTGTTTCAAGTGTTGCAAAAGACCCACAGAGTGACGTTAGATAGTGCGCCACACCTCTCCTCCACCCATTTGCTCAAGCATTGAGGGAGAAATTAATCTTTGTGCCATACAATATTAGAGAACATTGGATGTCGACACTTGTTTCACTTTGGGAGGACCAAATATATTAGTTTGATCCCCTTGGGCATCCACCATGTGATGATTTCGTATCACTCACAAGATTGTAAGTATTAATTTTTCTTATAACATTAACTTTGTTAATATTTATATAATTATATTTATTAATTCATTTTAATCATGACACATTGTTAAGGCGCTTAATGATTGGAAACTTCAAGCATGAAGTGGTATAACATTGCAATCGAATGAAACGTTATATTCAAAACATAGGTGTCCAAGACAACAAGGCAATGTAGAATGTGGTTTTTTATTCTACGTTTCATGCGGGATATAATTAATAATAGTACACAAGTCCTAGCAAAAAAGGAATTATATATATATAGAGATATAAATGAAGCTAGAATTGAGTGGGTATAATTTGTAAATAGATATGTCAAATTTAGCTAGAGATAGTAGGTAAATGATTATGTAAAATAGTTCAAATGTAAATGATATTGTAAAGACATTGTAATTTCAATATACATTTTTTTTTTTTTTTTTTTTTTTTTTTTTGCATTCATGGCCTTGTAGTAATGGATAACACATAGGATTGATCATCCCATAGGAAATCAAAAATTCAGTCTATTTTTTTTGTGCACGACCAATTTTCCATGACAGTTTTTAGATAAAATCGTCGTGGAAATGTAACCTTACATGATAGTTTTTTCCAAAAAACTGTCATGTAAGGTTAAGGTATGTCAATTTCATATGATGGTTTTTGTGAAAGCCGTCGTGTACAGTCTAACTTCTATGAGGGTTTTTTAAAAAATCATCGTCTAAGATATATATTTCCACAACGATTTTTGTGAAAACTGTTGTGATAGTGGGCCCCCAAATACCTAATATGGTGCCTAAATGGATATTCCACGATGGTAAAAAACCATCGTTAAAACTCAATTTGGTATTATGATAGAGATTTTCATGGCAGTTTATTAACCGTTATAAAAGTTTTCCATGATAGTTTAAAACCATTGTGGAAGGTGCAATTCATACTAGTCCATATTTAATAGGTCTGTTTAATCCCATTTAGATACAAATGAAACCTAACATCATCGTATGATTATTTTCTAATGTTTCTATAATCAACACAAGGGCAACAAATCACACTCCCTTTTACATTAGCCTTAGCAAAAGCCGCAAAATCCTTAACCTTTTTCTCATATTCATTACTCATCCTATTAGCATATATCTATTTCTTATATGTTGCTACATGATCAAATAAAAATTTATTCAATCTTAATCCAAACTTAAAATTATCCAACAACAACAAATTAATAATAAATTTCAACAATTTCCAATAACAAATCCACCTATAAAACATAAATTAAACCTAATTAGCTAAATAAATTAAAGATAACTAAAACTAACATACCTAAAATGGTCAATCAATTTCAATCTTACAACTAATTATACAAATAATTTATAACTGATTTCAAACAATTTCCAATAAGAAATCCAACTGAAAAACATATATTAAACCTAATGAGCTAAATAATAGAAGAAAACTAAAAATAACATACCAAAAATCAATCAGTTTCAATCTCACAACAAATTATACAAATAATTTATATCTAATTTTAAACAATATCCACTTACCAAACATAAATTAAACCTAATAAGCTAAATAAAAAAAAGCCTAAAACTAACATAGTCAAAACTTGTATGGACATTACAATAATTGTTTCCTTTTTTGTTTAAATCAAACATTTACACTTAAACAAATATCCTAGAAAAACATGTATTGTTTTTTAAAATTACTTACCCGATTTGCTTCCCTCGACCTTGGTTAGCCTAAGAAAACACCTATAGTGTTCGAGTAACTGATGTCCTATAGAAACAGTTAGTTTAATAATACAAGCATATATTGAATTATAGACAGACACCAAAACTTCATATAATGTTTAAAACACTTGAGATCCAAATAGTTTAATCACATCAAAATAAAAGGGACATGGCATCGTCCTCAAGAGACTATAATTATAGAAATATTAAACAGTCCAAAACATTTAAAAGTCCCTAGGAAGAATAAATTAAGTCTCAAATCAACATCAGTGTGGAAAATAACATTAAAAAAAAATCATTGTTCGAGTAGTTAATTCTTTTTGTGGCATGATTTCGTATCCAATCCAACACTCTTTGCACATACTCCCATGCTCGTCCTCCATTCTATTCCACATGCCTTTTACCTCCGTCTACAACATGATATAAAGCTACGTAAGCATAAGCTTAGTAAAAGTACACTTTCCTATCTCACAACATAAAATATAATCTTTCATAAAATCATAACATCATAATCATAATAGTGTACAAGGTACATGTTTATATATAACATATCTTTCATTTATGTTCCACATTCAAACATTATTCATTTTATCTTTAGTGGCCTAAACGTTGCACCATTAACATCGTAGGTGTGCCGTCATGAGATGAGTAGGGTAGTTAGACCCAAACTAAACATGACAAGTCCAACCTTGTAGGACATCATAAACATAAACATAAGGTGTGCAATGCTTAATTAAGTGATACATACAAACATACATACATACATACATACATATATATATATATATATATATAAGCTTTCTTTAAAACTTGTAAAAAACTATAAAAACATAAACATAAAAATATCCTTGGGAAAATTCATCATAAAAGGATCTTGAAAGAAGAACGTTTAATTGCAAACATTAAATCATAAAATATTCTATATAATTTTCATAAACTTTATTATGTTGCAGATGAGAATGTACTTACTTTTTACTAAACCTTACATTGGGTGATGTAGCTGTGGTTCTCTCTGTGCTCACCATTTGGAGTGTCCATGTTAATCATTCATATAATACATGAAATTATTATTCATGTTTTCAATGCCATTTAATATAGTACTATATCATTCAACTTCATATTTAATGAAATAAGATTGCTTTAAGTCATAATCATGCACTGAATGTCAATTGACATATAAGTAGCAAACTTGACGTTTAATCACTTAGAGAATTAAATCTCAATTCATAAGCAAGATAAAAGCATAAACTTCTTTCATAACATAGCTAACATATAAAAATATCACTCAAATTTTCTTATCTTGAAAATGTTAATTCAAAATACCCTTTTCAAATTTTCATAACATTCAAGTAAATCTACTAGTCACAAAAACTAATTGACCTTCAAGAATTCATCACCTTATATCTTTCAATTTGCATTTAATTAAAATATACAAAATTTGTAGGAATAAAAACAGCACGTATATTTAATTCTAAGATTTTTCTTTAGGCATACAATGTCATTTGGTGATTTAAATAATACACAAAATTAATACTACAAAATCTACGTGCAAAAACTGGATAGTGAGTAGTCCTAATTAAAAATTATGGATTAAATAATATATGCCATAAAATAATTTATAAAAATTACCAAGTATAATAAACACATAAAGTCATAACATAACAAAATTTAGCTTTAAATAAATTCAAAATAATTCAAAACACATGTTTGAATTAAGAGTTAATATGAACATCAAACATGCTAAATAGTAAACACCCTTCATTCAAATATTTTAATAAAACCAAATATGCATGATATGCTTCTGAAATATTTTTGTGTGACATGCTTAACATATAATAAATATTAAAAAATAAGAAATTGTGAAAACCATCTTTAAAAGTATATTAAATAGAGTATATCATGTAGACATTCATAACTACCGAGTACTTGGCAATCAACAAATTTTATCTTAAAACACAATTAAGATATGAAGCTAAAAATTTACATAAACTTTTTTAACATGTTAATAATAACTCACAATATTTTACAGAACCAAAGGATATCGTTTGGCTAATAAAATGGACTCTAATACATGCATGCAAATATGCCAACATATAAAATTCATGAGCAGTATTCGATTGGAAACTCATGGCATTTTAAACATGTTGAACTAAAATTTATAAAAAAAATTCAAGGCTTTTCTAACATATATATACATCATATCTAAAAATCACTACAAAATAAAATCATTTGAATTTAAAACATTACCAGAAATTCTACTAGATAACCCAAAAACTTACTATAATTACAACACATTCTACAACAAAACATTATTTTCATGCAATTTTATGACATCATATGAATGTAAATATGTCTATAATAATAATGCTTTAATAACTTAAGTATTAACAAGATAACTCCATGATAGCACAATATACATTAGTTGATCATGTATGCCCTAAGGAGTAAAAATATAATATGTTTTTGAAGGCATTTTTATCAATAAGGAATTTATTTATTATTCATATACTAAATTGTTATCCTCTTTACGTTCATATTTGTTGAATATATGATGAGTAAATAAAAGTCTGAGACTGTCGGTCCAAACCTTTAGAATCAGGCATATGATGGATAGATTATGTGGAATACATGATTCTAAAGGTGACAATCAAAATTATAAGATCCACAATTGAGGGAATAAAGTTGGGCACTTTATTCATGCAAAGATTGTTATGTTATTATACCTAACGGGAGATGGTTTGTCTTGGCCATCGAGGTGGACTCCGTGAATAGAAACATTTGTGCATTGTCATAGGTGATGATGTATTAGATCATGACATAAAGTGTAATTGATTTGAATTAATAATTCTATCACGACAAATCAATTCATTTTAAACAATCATATGTGTTGTATCTTAATTATGAGGAATAGTGGGCCGTTGTCTTGACTTATGCCTTTTGATATACAAAAGGATGACATCTACATTTTATGTTGGTTCACATGTCTGTACGTTGGAGATATGACTCTTGATAGCGTAGACCTGTTATTTATAGATACAGTTCGTAGCTCCTCTTTAGGAGTCGATGATATCCTCTTATTTATGTTATCTTGTAATTAGAAGACTAGAGCGCTCAACTATTTGGATACATAGGTGTAACTGAATGGTATATAGTCTTTGGATGGTAAGTTTTCTGATGGTGAGATAATGGAACATAAGAGAAAAATAATCGAGAAGCTAAGATGGATTTTATCCTTAAGCTGATTATGGATATCTTATAAGAATATGATATATTATGATATGTCATGAATACTTAGCTATTTAGGCTTCGTAATTTTGAATAATTCAAGAGTGTAGCTCTAAGCTTTTAGTAAAGTAGCGTTAGAATTAACAATTATGAAACATATATCTACGATATTGGGTTTTTTATAATTATCAGGAGCTTGAACTATATAGGTCCATCAGGGCCTCTTTACTAGCTCATAATAAATCCTTTAATGATACAACATGCTTTTCTAATAAATTAATGACTTATGTTAAATTATTAGATTGGCTGAAATTTGATAGGATTAGATAATTCATGTCTGTTTATTGGTTGAATTAAATTATGTAAATTTATTCAAGATAAACTTGTTGAATTATTAGGAATATTTGTTTTTCAAGAGATTATCTAAATATGACTGTTTTAATCAGATAATTTCTCTATTAGGTTATTTGACTTAAAATTGAGGCTTTATCCAAAGAATCTCTCAGGTGGGAAATAAAAGATTTGCAGAGATCATTTATCGTAAGTTTAGCAGTCCAATCTTCAAGTTTGGCCTATTGATGGAGTAAGTTCAGCAGGCCGATCTACTAGTTCAGCCTGCCAAACGAGCGATAATTTGATCACGAGTTTTTACATGATTTTATCAGATATTGATCTAAATTCAGATTTTTGGGGCCTTATCTGATAATAACCAACCTGGGGACGATCTCTATAAATAGGGAGTGAGTGCTCATAGTTATTTAGATTAGTTGATAAATCAAGAGTGAGCACTCTAGTATGTGAGTCTCTAAAACTCCCCTAAGATCTATTGTTCACAAATTACGAACGCTAGTTTTAGGTTTTCTCAATTGGTTAGAAAGAGCGTCACCATGGATGAGCTATATGAAGTGTGCCCACACATATCGATCGTGGATAGAGAATAGCACAGAAGACCAGTTGGTTGAGGCTCTTTTGGAATGTCTTTCTCTTCACGATTACAGAAGCTCTTTAGCATACCAAGGTTAGTAAGATCTAGTTAATTTATGCATATAACGTGTCAAACTTGTACTTTGAAAAATACTCTGATTAAAATTTTTTAAATTTTTGTTGTGTACTGTTTTCCTAACAATTGGTATCAGAGCCAAGGTTTTTATATAAATTTATGAGTATGTGATCATGCTATATAAATAAATTATGCGATCTTGATCTCTCCTATGCTTGAATTTAATTTTTAGAGAGTTGACATTCTAGGGTTTCTATATATTTATGTTGTCATGAGATTATATGGTGAATATTTATTAATTAAGTATGGTTGATTAAATTATTATTTAATTATTTATTAATTAATCAATTTGTGCCAATTATGGTTCCATAGAGGTTTGAATATCTATCTAGATTTTTTTATGTAATTAGATGATGGTCTATCATCACCGTCTAGGAATTATTATTAAATTTTAAATTTGTAAGAATTTTGTAATTAAATAATCATTTAGAAAAAATGAATCTTGGGGATGGATGATAGCATTCCATGGGTATTTCCTAAGTCTCTAAATTTTCATGTTTTTGAATTGTTGAAAATAATGTTGAAAAACTACGTTAAAACTATTTTTCTAGAAAAACGTGAATTCAGATCGGTCGATAGGCTAAACCCTCAGGTTTGGTAGGCTGAACCTCTAGGATTAGCAGGCCATCCTCGAGGCAAGATTCTGACGGCTCTAGCAGCAAGCTAAACTTTTAAGTTCGATAGGCCGATTTGTCATGACTGGTAAGCCAAACTATATAGATCGACATGTTGGCAGAGAGTTGTGAAATTTCAGAAAAGGTGCGTTTTTTAGTGTAGTTTTGATTTTATTTTTGGGAAAATTTTGAGAAACATTAAATTTGGATATGACCGACAATATGGAGTATTTGATCTATATAGGATTGAAGACTTGAAGATGGATAATACATAAAGAAGGTACAATTTAAAGATTCAAGGATGAAAAATCAATAATATGTTTCAAGTAACCTCTTGTAATCTTTGATTTCTTTTCTTTAGGGTAGAACCATAATATTATGGCTATTCATTATTTTGCTTGTGGCTATGCATGATTGCTTTGCTTCTCTGCATTATAATATGATTTGCTATATATGTTGATAACATGTCATATAGAATAAGGAGTGCCGCTCATTAAAAATTATTCATGTATGTTTTTAAAATAAAACCTTGATTTCAAAAGATTGAGTGAGAGAAGGTTTTTGAAGAGAGGACCTACGGCCACCATTGTTGGTCCATAGGTAGCACATGGTATTTTCGACCCCTAGGAAGGGACTTCATCATGTACCAAGTTGTATCTTTAAGAGGATAAAGTATTTTAGCATGATTTGTCATTACACACCCCCTAGGTGGTGATTTTAAATCATGGATAAAATATTAAAATGATGGTTATACACTTATGTTGATTTTATCATTCACCTCTCCTAGGAGCTTTGTTAATAAAATTGATGGCTAAAGAAATAATTATTAATATACGCTAGATCATATGGGTCCTAGATAGCATATATTAATCAGGAAGGGATCCGTGTTCTAATTGAATTTGGCAAGTTTCCCCTAGACAGCTTGTTGAATTTTGAGTTGGAAATTATTGTTATAAGGTTGTGATTTTTTCAAGGTTTTAACACATAAACATACTTGTATGTTTACTTGATTGTGTTATCTTACTAAATTGTTACGATATGTTTGCTTATGTTTGGTACATGATTCTTTATTGTAGATGCCTAAAAATATTTTATCTTCAATACTTGATAAAAACCAATTAGCTGGTGAGAATTTTAATGATTGGAAATAGAATCTAAATATCATCCTATCCTTTGAGAAACTGAAATTTATGCCAACAACACCGTGTCCTCTCAAGCCTTTGGGAGATTCCAATAATAAGCAAATCCAAGCATACAATCATTGGAAAAATGCTATTGATCAGGCCTACTGTTATGTAATGGCCAACATGAATAACGTGCTGCAGGCTTAACATGAAGATTATGAGACAATGAAATAGATCTTGGATAATCTTGAAGATATATTTAGAGGCCAGGCTCTAACAAAACAGTAAGGGGTGCTTTGCAAACTTCTAAACTGCAAACAAAGACTAGGAACTCTTGAGAAGGAGCATATGATGTTGGTTATGGGTTACCTCACTGAGGCTCAAATCAATGGAGCTGATATAGATGTTGAAACACAGATGACTATGTTTTTTGAGACTCTATCTAAGGAGTTTATCCCATTTATAGCTTCATTTAATTTAAGCAATAGACGAGATATGATCTTGATTGAGCTGATGATGCAGTTACAAGAGTTTAAAAATCTGATTAGGGAAACTCCTGCTGGTGGAGAGGCCAACCTGGTAGTTGCCTTTGGTTTCAATCCTAACTCTGGGAATGGAAAAAAGCACTAGGCTAAGAATAGGAAATCTTCTATTCCTATTAATGGCAAGAACAAGAAGAAGAAAAAGAAGAACTCGAAGAAGCTTAAGAGTTTTTTCTATGGAAGGTCGGCACATCAAGAAGAATTACAAGGACTTCTTTTCCTGAGGAGGTAGGTGTGATCTTCTGATTATTGAAACTTGTTTGGTTGAGGAATCCAATGACACTTGGGTCATAGATTCTAGGGCAACTAATCATATTTGTGTTTCTCTATAAGAGTTCAAAGAAACAAAAAGTCTGCTACATAAAAACTACACGTTTCAGATTGGCAATGGATCCTTAGAGTTGGTTGAAGCAGTGGGAGACATCCATCTTTATTTTGATAACCACAAAAGTTTAATTTTGCGAGATTGTTTTTATGTTCCTAAACTTAAAAGGAATTTATTTCTATAGCTTGTTTATTTAGAGACTCTTATGTAGTTTCTTTTAATAATAAAGTGGTGATTTGTAAAAACAAATCTTTTATCTGTGATGAATGGATAAAAAACGATCTATACCTAAGATGGACTCACTGCTTAACACTAAGGTTAATGATAATAACTCTAAAAGACTTAAAACTTCTCACTATAATAAGACCCATATTTGGCATTTACGATTAGGTCATATTAACCTGAATAGGATTCAAAAGTTGGTAAGGGATGGACATTTAAGTCATTTAAAGGTGGAATCTATACTACAATGTGAATCTTATTTAGAGGGAAAAATGACGAAAAGACCATTAGGGTCTAAAGGCAATAAGGCCAAAGGGGTTCTAGAACTTGTGCATAGCGATGTTTGCAAACCTATGAACATTCGGGCATGATGCACTATTACAAATTGTGGATTCTACAATGGTTTATAACCGTCATGGAAAAATTTCACAACGGTTAAAAAACCGTTGTGAAAACTTCAGTCGTGGTACGACATGGAGTTTTCATGATGGCTTTTTCTGTCGTGTAATATAAAAATTGGCACGGGAAGGGGTTGTAATGTAGTAATTTTTCACGATGGTTTTTGAAAAACCATAGTGGAAATTGGCATTCAACGACATTTTTTCAAAAAACTGTCGTGGAATCAAAGGCTTCCATGACGGTTTCTTAAAAAACCATCGTGGAATCATAGACAGTTTCTTAAAAAACAGTCGTGGAAGCTTTATGATTCCACGACGGTTTTTCAAGAAACCATCATGGAATGCCAATTTTCTACGATAGTTTTTTAAAAAACCGTCGTGAAAAATTTGTATTCTCCTAAAAAAAAAATCTCCAAAAATCTCCAAACATGTGGTGGGTATCACAATAATACTTAGGCATCACAAACACATAAAAATTAACCTATTCTCACACAAAATGCTAAATGTTGTTCAAAGTTCTTTCAAACACTAAATACAAGTAACACATACTAAATGACGAAAAACAAATTAATATAACTAATATTAAAACTAAAACTAAAGGTAAATGACACTAAAATAACCAAATAATGCTAAGTTTAGAACTAGCAATAACACTAAAACTAAAAGTAATGGTTTAAAATTTTCCAACGGCGATGGAGTTGATGGAACGACAAAGGACAAGTCAAACGATGGTGGAGTCGGTAGAGGATGAATGGTGGCAAATGGCATCGGGTTTGTTAGGTGGGTCATGGAGAGAGTGATAGAGGAATGTCAAAGTCGGTAGAATGCCGTGGGGGTTAGGTTCGTCGGTGGCTAGGTTGTAGGGAGAGGAGTTAGAGAGAGAAAGGGGTTTTAGAGTTAGTGGGTTTGAGTTAGAGAAATTTTAAATAAATAGGGAAAGCCATGTCATTGGCGCGGGATTAAACTTTAAAGGGATACTAAAAATTTTAAACATGCGGGACATTTCACGATAGTTTTTACTAAAAACCGTTGTAGAAGCCTTGATACCTTTCACGACGGTTTTTATAAAAACCGTTGTGGAAGGTCCCAAGGTTTGAAATTTTTAGTATCCCGCCCAAATTTAACCTTCGTGAAAGATTATTTTTTGGCGGACTACTAAAAATTTTAAATATGCAAAACCTTCTACGATGATTTTTATAAAAACCGTTGTGAAAGCTTAAATTGAGCGGGATACTAAAAATTTCAAACCTCGGGACCTTCCACGATGGTTTTTACTAAAAACTGTTATGGAAGGACCCGAGGTTTGAAATTTTTAGTTTCCCACCCAAATTTAACCTTCGTGAAAGATTAAATTTTGACAAGCTACTAAAAATTTCAAATATGTAAAACATTCTATAACGGTTTTTATAAAAACTGTCGTGAAAGGTTAAATTGGGCGGGATACTAAAAATTTCAAATATCTAAACCTTCCACGATGGTTTTTATAAAAACCAACGTGAAGGATTAAAATTTTATTCATGCCAAACTTAAAGGTTAAATTTAAAAATTTCAAACATGCATACCTTCCACGACGGTTTTTATAAAAACCGTCGTAAAGTAGAGGCTACTAAAATATATCTTCCATGATGGTTTCTATAAAAACTATTGTGAAAGGTTTAATCTTACACGACGGTTTTTTAAAAAACCGTCGTGGTAGCTCCCACCAATACCACGACTGTTTTCGTCTTCGTGGGTGTAACTCGTCGCTTTTTTTTCCTTATCACGACGGTTTTTGAGAAACGGTCATTAAATAAAGGTCGTATAATCTTGAATTTGTTGTAGTGATGAGTGTATGAGTATTTCGTCACTTTTATTGATGATTACTCAAGGTATAGGTATGTGTACCTAATGCATCACAAAAGCAAAACTTATGACACGTTTAAGGAGCTTTGGGCTGAAGTGGAAAAGTAATTGGGTAAATCCATAAAGACATTTCAATCCAATCAAGATGGTGAATAACTTTTTGATGAGTTCTTAGAATGCTTATTAGAGAATGGGATTTTATCCTATTTGATTGTGCCAAGCACTCCGCAGCATAATGGCATAGCTGAAAGAAAGAATAGGTCTTTGTTGGACATGGTTAGGTCCATGATGAGTTATTCATTATTGCCTTTATCTTTTTGGGGATATACACTATAAACCGTATGTTATCTTTTAAAGAATGTGCCTTTAAAATTGGTTTTTAAAACTCCTCACGAGTTGTAGATGGGGAAAAAGACATCCTTAAACCATATTCATACATAGGGATATCCAACTCATGTCCTTTTTAAGGAAGCGAATAAATTGAAAGCACATTCGGAAGTTTATGTTTTTGTTGGATATCCAAAAGGGACTAAAGGGGCTTATTTCTATAACCCAAAGGAAAATAAAGTCGTGGTTTTAACTAATGCAACTTTTCTTGAGGAAAGTTACATGGACGACTTTAAGACTCGAAGCAAAGTGGTGCTTGAGGAGTTCACAACTAATTCAATCACTTTGGGGCACTATAAGAAATTATTGATTACACGACCTTTATCTCATGATCGTTTCCTAAAAACCATCATAGTAAGGTCAAAAAAGAGCGGCAAGTTACGCCCGCGAAAACGAAAACCGCTGTGGGAGGAGGCAGAGATACTACGATGGTTTTATCAAAAAACTGTCCTAGAATGAGAGGGATACCATGACAGTTTTTTGAAAAACCATCGTGGTATCCCTAATATACCATGACGGTTTTCTCAAAAAACTATCGTGGTATATCAAGATACCACGACGGCTTTCTCAAAAAACTGTCGTGGTATCTTGATATAGCACGACGGTTTTTCAAGAAAACCATCGTGGTATATTAAAAACTGTCATGGTATCTTGATATACCACGGTGGTTTTTCAAGAAAATCATCTTTTTATATTAGGGATACCACGACGGTTTTTCAAAAAACTGTCATGGTATACCTCTTATTCCATGACAGTTTTTCAAGAAAACCGTCGTAGTAGCATACTTAATAGCCCCTTTCCAACCTCAACATTCAGACACATTTCAAAAACACACTTCATAAATACAAACACAGACCCGTTCGAATTAGCTGCCGCCATCTCTTTCTGCCTCCATACTCCTTAATCTCAGCCTAAATTGTAAGTTTTTGTATACATTGATAAATAGTTGTTGATTGTGATGTATAATGAATCTAAAATTGATAAACAGTTGTTGATTTTGTTGTTTATTCCATGAAGTTTGTATTGTGGATCATGGGTATGATTTCTTCGTTTTATAATGAGTATGTGTAACTTGTTTTATGATGGGTGATGTTTTTGTTTATGATTAATTAATATATGTACGTGGGTATATATATAAATTGTGAAATTAATTTTAATTGAATATTTGCTATTTATTATTTGATTTAGGAATTACAAAATGGATAGGAAATGGATGTGAGATTTTCGATTGTCTAGAGAGTATATGAATGGTGTTAAAGAGTTCTTGGATTTTGCCAAAAGTCATGCAAATGGTGATAAAATTCGATGTCCTTGTGTTCAGTGTAGAAACCATAGATTGCATCCAATTACAATTGTTAGAGGACATTTTTTTCGAAATGGAATCATAAGTAGTTATTAAATGTGGCATTTTCATGGCGAGTCTAATTTCAATCCAACTTTACTAAGTAAAGAAAAGCAAGCTATTGTGGAGGATTATATGGAGGATGAAGACAATACGGTTGACATGGTCAATGAATTAGAAGAACACTTTGTACACCATCTGGATTTATTTGAGACAATGATGAATGATGTAGAGACACCCGTGTATGAGGGGTGTACCAATTTCACTAAATTGTCTGCTTTGGTTGGATTATGGAATTTGAAAGCATCAGGTGGCTGGTCAAATTCTAGTTTCATAAAGCTGTTGAAATTTTTTGGAAGGCTTCTACCAGAGGGTAATAAATTACCAACTAGTATGTATGAGGCTAATAAGACTTTGAGCACTTTGGGAATGGATTATGAGAAAATTCATGCCAAAGAAAATGATTGTGTTCTCTATAGGCATGAGTATTATGATAAGAATTATTGTCTAGTTTGTCAACAAGCAAGGTGGAAGAAAGGAAAGGAGCCAAAGACGACAAGAATGGAGTGCCAAAGAAAGTGTTATGGTACATTCCACTAGTACCATGTTTGAGGCGTTTATTCAAAAACCTAGAATATGCCAAGAATTTGAAATGGCATCAGGACAAACGGGTGGATGATGGTATGCTTAGACACCCGACGGATTCACCATAATGGAAGACTTTTGAAGTCGATCATCCCAACTTTAGTGCGGATCCAAGAAACATACATTTTGCTTTGTCGACGGATGGAATGAACCCACATGGTAACATGAGTAGTAGGCATAGCACTTGGCTCGTAACACTTGTTAACTATAATCTCCCTCTGAAGATGTGCATGAAGCGAAAGTTTTTAATGTTGTCTTTATTGATTTCAGGTCCTCACCAACCAGGCGATGACATTGATGTATACTTGGGACCGTTACTCGATGATCTAAAAAAGTTGTGGGAAAAGGGAGTTGAAGTTAGAGATGCTTACCAAAAAGAGACATTCACACTCTGTGCGATGTTGGTATGGACAATTAATAACTTCCCCGCATATAACAATTTATCTAGTTATTCGGTGAAGAGTTCTATTGGTTGTCCTATTTGTATGACAGAAACGTCTCACAAACGGTTAAAAAATGGAAAGAAAACTGTTTTTCTTGGTCATAGAAGATGGTTGCCAAGAGATCATCACTACCGCAAACAAAAGAAAGCCTTTGATGGCAACAGCAAAAAAAGAGACCCTCTGCGCCCTTTGACAGGTGAACAAATATTTGAAATGGTACAAGATATGAGAGTCGTATTCGGTAAGAGAAAGTGAGGTAAGGAGGAGACTCAAAATGATGGACCATGGAAAAAAAGATCAATCTTCTTTGATATTCCCTATTGGAAGACACTTTTTGTTCGTCATTGCTTGGATGTAACCATATTGAGAAAAAGTTTGTAAATCCATAGTCGGCACGTTGCTTGACATTCTGAGCAAGACTAAGGATGGTGAAAAAGCTTGGTTGGATCTCATGGAAATGGAGATTAGGCCTAATTTGCTTTCTGAGAAAAGAGGGAACTGGACTTATTTACCTCCGGCAAAGCACACGTTATCTAGAATAGAAAAGAGAAAGCTTTGTGAATGGCTTGCTTCATTAAAAGTGCTAGACAGGTATTCTTCAAACTTCAAAAAGTTGATGTCGGTGAAGGATTTAAAACTTATTGGCATGAAAACACACGATTTTCATGTGTTGATGCAACAATTACTACCACTTGCTTTGCGGGTAATTCTAACAAAGGATGTGAGATTTGCAATTTCTAAGTTGTGCTCGTTCTTCAATTCAATATGCACGAAGGTCATTGATCCACTTGTACTAGATTCACTACAATTGGAGTTGGTGCAAACCTTATGCATGCGTGAAAAGTATTTTCCACCAGCATCTTTTGACATCATGATTCATTTAACGGTGCACTTAGTATATGAAGTTAAGTTATACGGACTGGTGTATTTGAGATGGATGTACCCATTTGAAAGATATATTAAGGTTTTGAAGGGCTATATGAAGAATCAAAATAGGCTGGAGGGATGTATTGTAGAAAGTTACATAGCTGAGGAATCAGTTGAATTTTGCTCCGAGTACCTATCTAATGCGGACACAATTAGGGTGCCAAAGACTATAAACATTGAGGCTAGGGGATTATCTATGGGCAATCCTTCATCAGTAAGTCGAGAAGAGTGGGAGCGAGCTTGTCTTTATGTCTTGCACAATCCTAATGAAGTGGAGCCTTTCATTGAGGTGCACATGAACGAATTAAAAAAAAATACCCAAAAAGAGCCAAAAATGATAAGTGGTTGCAAGATGAACACAACTGGACCTTTTGGTTGTGGATTAGAGCACACATCTATGACAAATGGTCCACATCACAAGATGGAGGCATGTCACAGGACTTGAAGAACCTAGCTAGAGGTCCGTCGTTGATAGTTACAAGGTACACGTCATATTTTATAAATGGTTACACTTTCTACACTCGCAAAAGGGATGAGAAGCATCTGGTGCAAAATAACGGTGTGACTCTCTGTTCAGAGGCTATGCATATTGCCTCCGCCAAGGACAAGAATCCGATATATGAGACCATGAACTACTTTGTTTTCATTAAAGATATTTGGGAACTTGATTATAGGGGATTACGCATAGCACTTTTTAAGTGCAAGTGGGCTGACAATAACTATGTTATGAACGACGATAATGGCATCACAGTTGTTGACTTTAGAAGATTGGGATACAGGAATGATCCCTTCATTATGGCATCACAAGCAATCCAAGTTTTTTATACTACAGATCCCCAAGACATGGAGTTGTCTCTAGTTGTCCCGACAAAGCCAAGAATAGTTATCGATGGTGAAGAAGTTTATGAAGATTGCGCGGACATCCCTTCATTCACAAAGGATTGCCACTAGATGAAGAGATATATAATTTTGAAGATGATGTTTCGCACTTGATTTGTGAAGATGTGGAATGGATATGTATTGACGAACCAATGAAAAAAAAGGTAAAAAGATGAGCATCAATAATTTGTATATATGTGAATTTACTTGTAATATTTTTCAGCAATTTTGTAATATTTTTCAATCTTCTCTTAATTTTTGTATATTGATCTATAGTTAAATTTCTAGTAAAAACGGAGATAAACTATACATTCTAGGCCATTGGATGCTTAACACACGGGCTGGCCACCGTAGGTAGCAAATAATATAATATGTGTAAGAAAGTTTTTAGACAATTTTTCTACGACGGTTTGTGCAAAAGCCGTCGTGGTAGAGGCATCTTCCACGACGATTTCTAGCAGAAACTCTTCCACGACGGTTTTTGCCAAAAACCGTCATGGTAGAGGATCTTCCGTCTTCCACGATGGTTTCTGCCAGAAACTGTCATGGTAGCTTGCCAAATATCACAAAATTTTGCTTCAAATTTTTGAAATTTGCGCCAGCCACACCCATTATATGCACGCCTATTCCTCGCACTCTCTCTCAAATCCCTCTTTCTCTCTCTCTAAAATCCTTCTTAATTTCTCTCTCTCTCAAATCCGGCCTCCCTCCGCCGCCACCATCGTCCCTACCCTTCACCAGTAAGTTCCCCCTCCCTCTCTCCCTCTCTCCTCTTCCCCCTCGGCGCCACCAGCCCCTACCCACCCCCACCACCCCAGCCCCCACCTGCCCCCACCCCCCTTACGTCACCCCCTCGCCCCTAGCCCCCACCCCCACCCCCTCCCTCTCTCTCTCTCTCTCTCCTCCTCCCCCTCGCCCCCACCCACCCCCATCCGTCCCCACTCCCCCAGCCCCCCTCACCTCACCCCCTCGCCTCCAGCCCCCCCACCCTCCCCCCCTGGCCCCCAGCCCCCCCACCCACCCCCCCTACCCCCACCCCCTCCCCCTACCTGTCTCTCTCTCCTCCTCCCCCTCGGCCCCACCCGCCCCTACCACCCCAGCCCCCCTCGCCTCACCCCCTTGCCCCCAACCCCCCCACCCACCTCGCCTCGCCACCAGCCCCCCCACCCACCTATCCCCCTCGCCCCCACCCCTT
>CAMOHE010000096.1:0-33707 GCA_946598075.1 Artocarpus hirsutus
AAATTTTAGGTGATTATAAGGAGGTGGGGATTGGATAATGTTAACCATCGCCGGATCCTGTCGATTAAAAAAGAAATAATAATAGTAACAACTAAATAATACTACAGCCACGTGTCCTATTGCTAGAAGCTTGATCAAATTCAAGCGAAAACGGCCCGGGATCTTCATCTCTATTCCAAGCCCCTTTCTCTTCTCTTTTGTTGTTGTGTTTTGAATTTGAGTGTTTTGATGATGGTGGTTTTAAGAAGTATGGTTGTATTTATAGACAACATTTGAAAGGTTTGTGCTTGTGATAGTCTTCGTAAAGTCACCAAAAAAAATGCCCAACAAAAACAGTTGACCGTTTAGATTTTAGTTCTTTCATGACAATATATGGTTGTTCATTCTGCATTCACACGAATAACAACAAATAAAACACAGTTCTCAAAGAAAAAAAAAAAAGGCCATAAGCGAGTTGGTAGCTATTTAAATATTGTATATGCAATGTTATGTATAATCCGAACAAAGAAATAATCATAACAAGGAGGACTAGAAATAGGCCAAGTCTTCCGCATTAAACAAATAATCCGAAAGAGGAATTCGAAAATTTTGTCTTCCAGCAATAACAAACAATTTGAACAAGATGAATAGACGTTTCGGATAGAAAGAAGACTAGAAATTGAATAATCCATAAAAGAAGACTAAAAGATGACAATTTCTATAGGGCGACGTGAAAAAGATATCCACCAATGAGTATTTGTTTTTCAGCCACCAAATATATAGATAAAAGTAATTTTGGTAAGCTCTAACAGTTTTAGAACTTACACCACCAATGGTTGTTCCCACTAGAGAAGTGATAGACGTGTATGTCTTAAGGAGTAAAAATATAATATGTTTTTGGAGATATTTTTATCAATAAAGAATTTATTTATTATTTATACACCAAATCTTGCCCTCTTTATTTTCATATTTATTGAATGTATGTTAAGCAAACAAAAGTATAAGACTGTCGGTCTAAACCTCTAAAAATTGGGCATATGATGGATAGATTATGCGGAAGATACGATTCTTAAGCTGATGGTCTAAATTATAAGATCCGCACTCGAGGGAATAAAGTTGGGCGCTTTATTCATGTAGAGATTGTTATGTTATCTATATCCCTAACGGGAAATGGTCTGTCTTGACCATCAGAGGTGGACTCTGCGAATAGAAACATTAGCATATTATCATAGGTGATAATGTGTTAGATTAAGACATGAAGTGAATTGATTTGGATAAATAATTCTGTCTCGGCAAATCGATTCACTTTAGACAATCATTTATATTATATCTTAATCTTGAGATAAATAGTGGGCTTGTTGTCTTAACTTATGTCTTTTGATATACCAACCACATTTTAATAGTAGTACATATGCTGGTACATTAGAGGCATGACTCTTGATAGCGTAGACCTGTTATTTATAGATATGAAATCCAAAGCTCTTCTTTAGGAGTAGTTTATATCCTCTTATATGCGTTATCCTGTAATAGTTGATATCCTATTATATGTGTTATCCTGTAATTAAAAAACTAGAGCGCTCAACCATTTGGATACATAGGTGTAACCGAATGGTATACTGTCTTTGGATGGTAAGTTTTCTGATAGTGAGATAATGAAACATAAGAGAAAAATAATCGAGAAGGTAAGACAGAACTTGTCCTTAAGCCGATTATGAATAATCCTATGGGGATACGATATGTTATGATATATCATGGAGACTTAGCTATACTAGCTTCGTAATTCTATATGGTTCGAAAGTGCAGCTCTAAGCTTTTAGTGGAGTAGCATTAGAACTAATAATTATGAAATGTATATCTGAGATATTAGGTTTCATAATTATCGGGAGCTTGAACTATATAGGTCCATCAGGTCCCCTTTGCTAACTCATAATAAATCCTGTAACGATACGACGTACTTTTCTAATAATTGGTGACTTATGTCAAATTTATCAGATTGGTTGAAATTCAAAAGAATCAAATAATTCATGTCTGTTTATCGAATGAATTAATTTTGTGATGAAATTTATTCAAGATAAACTTGTTGAATTATTGGAATCGGATAATTCTTGTCTGTTTATCAGTTGATTTAATTTTGAATAAATTAAATCAAGATAAACTTGTAGAATTATTAGGAATTTATTTATTATTATCTAGATAAATTTGTTTTAATAAGATAACTTCTCTATTGGGTTATTTGAATTAAAACTGAGACTTTATCCTATAGAATCTTGGGTGGAGAATAAAAAATTCGCTAGGATTTTGCTAGTTTGGCATGCCGATCTTCAGGTTCGACCTGCCGATGGAGCAAGTTTGGCATGCCAGTTAGACAGATAGGCATGCCGGCCGCATGATAAAAAGATCACGTATTTTCATGCAGATTTTATCAGATTATGATCCTGGTTTGATTCTAATTCGAATTTTTGAGACCCTATCTGATAAGAACTAACCCTAGACCTAACCTCTATAAATAAGGAGTGAGTCTCATAAGTTATTTAGATCAGTTGAGAAATCTAAAGTGAAACTTTGTCAATGAGACTCTACAACTCCTCGGATAGCTATCATTCACAAATCACGAATTATAGCTTTAGGTATTTCTCCACTGGTTAGAAGGAGAGTCACCTGGAGAAAAGCTGAGCGACGTGAGCCCACACTCACTCCAACCGAGGATAGAGAATAGCAAAGAAAGCCAATTGGTTGAGGTCCTATTAGAACGTTACTTCTCTTCATTGATTGTGGTAGCTTTTCAGCATATACAAGATTAGTAAGATCTGGTTAATTTATGCATATAGCATGTCAAACTTGTGTTTTAGAAAATACTCTGATATAAAATTTTAAATTTCGCTACGTACTATTTTTCCAACAAGAAGTCCCTCTAAAAGATTAGTCTTTATAGGGGTTTGATTTAAAAGAGCCCAAATCAAAGGCCCCATTCTTTGTCTAAGTACTTTTGGCCCAGACTGGGTCTCAAACCAAACAACCCCATTTTTGCTAATGGATAACAAGTACTTATTCAATCACTTTAGTTGTTAGAACCTCAGAGTAGCTTGTCCTAGCCTTATTATCACAAGCACCACTCCGCTATCATTATAGTCATTATGCTCAATTTGTCTAGAAGAATGATCAAAGTGAAGACGATAACCGACAAAGGGAAGTTATAACCCAAAAATCGAATAACCTATCGAATAGTTATTCAAGTTGGGATAGACTAAAACGTGGGACCAATGGGTTCCTGACACACGTCCCACTCTTTTTTCATATCTGCTTAAGCCCACTACTCGTTGCATGATAATCTCAACATACTGATTCCAATTTCTATAAACAGACTCTAAGAAACCCCATTTGGTGTTTACGCTCGATGACACACACAAGCACTTATATTTCCTTACATTCTTGAGTTCTTCTCTAGAATTTCAAAAAACAAATTGTGATTTGTGCAAGATTCCAAACATAGTGAAGAGAACATAGCTCAAATTAAGTAAACTACTATAAATCCTTGTATGGTATTTTTTTAGGCATTTGTCATTTGTTAAATTTGTGTCTATTATTTTCTTTACTATTTCTAATAGATGACTATCTAATTGATTCTAAATTTTGAAGTTTGTTTAAGACCTAATAACATTGATCAAGAGCCCAGTTAATCCCAAATATCTTCTAGACTAAATAGTAACACGATTTAATCTAATTGTAAATCCATTGTCTATAGTCTTCTGCTAATAAAATGATAGGGTTGATCTTGCGTTCGGCATCGTTTTAGTCTAGACGCTAATTCCAACTGTTGGATGAAAATTATATAAGGGTGGTTGAAAGATAGACAGCCTAAAACAAAACAACAAAGAATAGCATGATGTGGACACATATTATGATGATAGAAAAAGGTAAGAAAATTAAAAAATGTAACCTTCTAAACAAAGGGTCATTTAACTCGCTTATTTATTTATTTATTTTTAATTTGTTGAACTTGTTTATTCGGACTTGATATTTTGTCAAAAGATTGGGTTAGATATTTTTGTCAATTTCAAAAGGGAGGAACTCGATACTTGGTTTCGCTTCATTGTGAAAGATCTAAATCTTCAAATTGTGTCGATGTTGGTGGAAGTTTGGGTTATATATTTTTTTCATTGTTTTTTAAATCATCTTCTTCAATAGCAAAACTTCACAACCAAAGCTTCGAGAAGATGGAGCCTAAGCCATCTATCGAAGGTGATAATAAGCCTAATACCCAATAGAAGATCAAAATTCAAATCTAAACCCAAAGGAGATTGTAAAAAATGTGAACAAATATGGAGGCTGGGGAGGTCTCATGGTTGGATCAGAATCTCAATGGCCAGCTCCGAGGATTGATCGAAGATACAATTGCCATCACGATCAAAAAATTGATATGTCGAAGCCTCGATTGGTGTTCAAATCTACTTATGAGTTACAACAATAATTCACTTGACAGATCTAATCCCTATGTTTGCCTCTTCAATTACGTCTTTCCTTCTATTCTCCTCCAAAGAGTTGGTGTTGTCGGCAAGAAATAGGAAAGAGTTGCCGTTTTAGATTAGTCAGATAACAATTTCTTTGTTTCATTTGAAAACAAATAAATGAATTGTGACACTCGAGCATTTTTAGTACATCAAAAATACAATAACTTAAGGATTATTAATTAATCCAATTTTTATGATAAAATTTATAAAAGCAAAAAATAGGATTTTTAAGGGTGAAAATCATGCTATAGTCTTAAATAAAGAAGTAATAATATGAAAATAAGCTGGAAAGCTTAATTATTGCAAAGTGTATATACAACAAATGTTAAGACAAAAATACAATTTAAGCAAAAAATATCGTATAATAATATGAAAAATTACACAGTATTAGAATAATGTAGTGTAAGGAAATACACTGATAAAGTTATTTAGTATGAAAATTACACTGTAAAAGTAATACAGTGTAGGAATTTGACTGCTTACGGTTAAGCAGTATAGAATTAGACCGTTTAAGTTAAAGCAGTATAGGAATAATACTGTTTGGAGAATATAGATGAATAAGGAATGCTGTAACAATATAGAGAATATACCAGTAGTATAAGAAAAATACTGTCAGTATAAATTTAGACTATCCAAAGTTAAATAATGTTGAAATTACATTATGTGATAAATGAAAATAAGTATGAGAGGTTGTGGGACCTCATGAATTATATGAAAAAGAATACCGGTAGTATAGGAAAAATACTTTTAGTATAAATTTAGACTGTGTAAAGAGTCAATGTGGGACACACCATTGAACACCCAAATGGATGAGAATTTGCCACCACACTTCCTTGGGTGGCCCAATTACACATTGCCAAGTTAAGCCAAATAATGATAAGTGATGACTAATATCATAAGTCATCAAATTTGATGAAAATTTACCAAAATACCCCTTGATGTGGCCAATCAAATGTTGCCAAGTTAAGTTAATTTTTTTTACCCCAAATAATGGCAAGTGATGATGATGATGGTGAGTCATCAAAGTTATTAAAAAATAAAGCTTTGTTTATTATGTGTTTTCATGAAGTAAGAACCAAAGAAAAAATGCTCCGTTCTCTTTATGAAACTGTCCCTCCCTAGGACTTTTTCTCTCAAAATTTTGATGAATTTCAAGCTCTAAATCATGTAAGGAAGTAAGAACAAGTGAAGGAGATGAGGATTTAAGATTTTCAAGGTACAACCCAAGCTTTTCCTATTATGTTTAAGGGTTTTGTTCATGATTTGGATGGGATTTTATGGGTTATGTTGTGGATGGTTTTCAAGGGGTTTTGAGATGCTTACAAGCATCAAAAGGAAAGACTAATACCTTGGAGGGGTTACGTAAATTCTTAGTCCTTGAAACTAAGCTAAAATTTATGTTTTATTATTTATGCCAAGTGTTTGATGAAATGTTTATGCTATGGCATGTAATATGGGCATTATGGCATGATTGTTTTATGTTTTATGTTGATGATGGTACAGATAGAAAGAAAGAAAATAAGGGTTTTGAGGTTAAAAATGGAAAAATTGTTAAATTTTGTAAAGTTTAACTAGTTTTAAAGGAATGGGGTCTTGAGGGGCTTAAAGGCCAATTTATGTTCCAAACATGGTATAAGAACTGCCAAAATAGTGAGGGAAACAACTTTTGTGAATAAAGTTTTATAAAATTCAAAAAGGACTAAATTGCAAATATTTATAAAAGTTTGATAGATTTAAAAATCAGCCAAAATTCCACCTTAACGATGGAATTTGAGAAAAGTTAAAATACAAAAGTTGTAAAACTCATCGAAGTTGTTAAGACAACATGGACAGTTCATCAAAATTCTGCTTGGTTGAGGAGTTATGAAATTTATGAAATTTTGAAAACAAAATTTTGAGAAATGAAAATGTTATGAAATGTTTGTAATTCAACCATGGTGCTTTTCTAAGTTTTATTCCTTGTGAAAAATTGAACATTTTGGTATAAAATAATTTTTTTTGGTTCTAGGGGAAAAAATGTAAAGAATTTTATGTTTCGGACCAAAACTGTAAAATCGTATGAAAACTGGGTTTTCATCAAGGAACATTAGGTTCCTGCACTGCAATAGGCAGTGTGTAACCATAGATGTTAAGTTTTGAAGGATTTAAAGTTTAGTCAATGAAAGAATGAAAGAAAAACATTAAAGGCAAAATGGTTATTTTATGAAAATAACCAAAACGGACCCAAAACGCTCGATATCGAAAAACGCCCCTTAGTAGAAATTTTTTCGTAATATGTAAGTAATAAGATGGTAAAGTTAAGTAGTGAGTTTTAGAAAGTTACAAAATTAATGAAAAACCCGTTAAAGGTAAAATCATCATTTTTAAGAAAACGGCTAAAACGAAGTCGAACACTATTAATTAGCAAAATGATCTTAGATGAAAAATGTTCCATAATAAGTTAAATAACGTAACTGTCACATGAGACGAAAAATTTAATAAGGGATGTTTAAGTAAAAGAAAGGTAAACCGGTAGGTTGCAAAGTCAAGTAAAGAAAGAGGTAACTTGATGGGTTACAGAGTTAAGTAAAATGATTGATAACCCAATCGGTTACAAGGTTAAGTAAAAGGTACAGTAACCTGGGGGGTTACAAAGTTAAAAGCAAAAAGGTACAAAGTAAAGAGAAGGATAAACCGATAGGGTACCAAGTTAAATTAAAAAAAAAAAAGAATGATTGATGTTTAAGTTTTATTATCAATCGAGTAGATTGATAAAAATAAAGTTAACTAATAAGTCGGGTGTCATATGATTAGGACACAGAGGCCGACTAGTGAAAGAAAAAGGAAGGAAACGGGAACGTTAGAGCTAAGTGTAAGTAAGTTTAAACCTCACCCACAGCATAAAGTAAATGGTTTTCTAATGTTTATATATATGTTTGCAAATGTGTTTGCAAATGTTATAAAGTTGTTTTTAAAGTATGTTTTCACTTGTTATGCATAAAGTTTTAAAGATTAAGTAAAAGTTTGCAATATATTTGCCATAATTATGTTTAAAGTATGGTTGCATTTTGTTAATGCATAATGTTTTACAGTTTAAGTTATAAGTTTTATATTGCATTTGTTATGCAATAAGTTTTACTGTACAAGTTATGATTTGCAAATGTGTTTACATATAATATAATTACATTTGACATGCTCACTAAAGTTAATAAGAAGGTAAAGTAAAGATAAAAAGAAAATGTCGTACCAGCCTCTTTGATGTGAGGTACATAAGTAAAGTTAAAGTTTTGACCTCCTTGATGTGAGATACATGACTCGATATTCGAAGGTCTCAAGTATTCTACAAGGAAAGCATCATGTTTATAATCTAATGATTAATGATGTTGGTATTGACATTAAAGTTTACAAGATAACGAGATTTAAGGAACAAAGATGAAAAGTTAAAATAAGAAAAGAATGTTCATAAGACGCTCATAATTGAAAGTTTATAATTGAATATAAATGGAATCATGCATTATGAATTTGCTTGTATTCCTCATTATGAAGTGTTTTTGTGAAATGATAATGGAAAACAATCTAAGAAATGTTTTACATTAAATGTTTATGAAGAACATATTTATGTTTTCAAGAAAAGGTTTATGAAGGAGGTTTTAAGAAAAGCGTTTAAGAAATATTTTATGAAAAAAGTTTCGGAAATGTTTTATGAAAAACGATTATGAAAAATGTTTTAAGAACAAGGTTTTTATGGGAAAAGCTTTTAAAGCATGTAAAAATTATTTATGAGATTTCGTTTGAACTTACTTAGCGAAAGCTCATTAAAAATTTCTTCATGTTATAGGTAGCCCTATGGGTGACCAGTTGACCCTGTTAAAAAAGCTGGGTGCTGCGGAGAACAATGCAAAAACTTAGGTATAGATACCACTACATTATGCTTTCTCTAGTTTAAGAAAATGTTTTCTCATTATTTGATATAGTGTTTTCAAAGTTTAAGAAACTCAAAGTTTTAATATATGTTTTCAAAGTTTAAATTATATTTTCTTTTACTAAATGTTTCATATAATTAAAGAAAAAAAATTATTTTAGTATTTTTCTTATTAAGTAAGTAAGATTAATGTTTAAGAAATGATGTTTAAAGAAAATCAAGTGACTGTCCAAAAAAACGGGTCGTCACATGAATGTTCACATTTCATTACTTCTTAGTTACATTTTTCATGATTACTTCTCAAACATCACTAAGTGGTTATCAATTTAATTAGATAAAGTCATATATTATTGTGATTTAAGTCATCGATTTTTTTGTTTTATGTACCATGTTATTTATGAAAGGATTAACAAAGTTAGGGTATTTTAGTAATTCTAGTTATAAAAATAACCATGAAATTAAAACTATAATAAAAATAATCTTCATTGATGATTACAAACAAAAAAATACATTAAGATCATTATACTATTGGAATCATTCTTTTTGATATACTAAAATTTTCTTCAAAATTTTATTTTTTTTACACCTAAAAAATATTTTAAAATTTTAAAAGTTATATATATTAGTGAAAGGAAAAAGAATAAAACATAAATATATTCAATATAACAAAAAATATAATACAAAATTTTCAAAGAGAAAAAGCCTCTGATATTATTAATAAAATTTCTTTCATATTTTTAAAATTTTAATTGGTATTTATACCTTTAAAAATATCAAAATACTTTTTAAGTGTGAAAAAATAAAATTTTAAAGAAAATTTTTGGCATATCAAAACAAAAGATCCAAATAATAGTATGTTTTTAATTGATTTTTTTGTTTGTAGTCCTTAATAAAAACTATTTTTTATTATAGTTTTAATTTTTTTGTTGTTTTTACAACTATAATTATCAAAATATCTTAAATTTTAAAATTATTTATTAATATGTGGTTAAAATTTTAATAAAAGAATTATTTTTATTAACAATTTATACTTTGTTTTGAAGCTGAGAATTTTTGTAATTCATCCTCACCATTTACTTGTGACAATTTTACTTATGTTAATTATCATTGGCTTTGGAATTCGGAGATGGCCTAATTTTTTTACAGAATGTGCAATAGTTAGCGGGGAGCAAACCCCATAGTACGCCAAAACACTAAACAGGCCCTCTCTCCCATCCCTCAAAAGCAAAATGCCGCCCTCCACCGTGGTGGTCCTCGACAACGGCGGCGGCCTAATCAAGGCCGGTCTCGGTGGCGAAATGGATCCCACAACCATCATCCCCAACTGCCTCTATCGCCCTCTCTCCTCCAAAAAATGGCTCCAACCTTCCCCCATCACCACCACCACCTCCACCACCTCCTCCTCCTCCTCTTCCATCTCCGACCCCATCGACCTCACCTCCGCCTCCGTCCGCCGCCCCATCGACCGCGGCTACCTCATCAACCCCGACCTCCAACGCGACATCTGGGCCCACCTCTTCTCCTCCATCTTCCACCGCCCCAACACCGGCCCTTCCCACTCCGCCCTCCTCCTCACCGAGCCCCTCTTCTCCCTCCCTTCCATCCAACGCGCCACCGACGAGCTCGTCTTCGAGGACTTGGGCTTCGCCGCCCTCTACGTTGCCGACTCGCCTTCCTTGACCCATCTGTACGAGGCCAGCCGCAGGCCCATGGGCCTCGCCTCCAAGGCCCAGTGCAGCCTCGTCGTCGACTGCGGCTTCTCCTTCACTCACGCCGCCCCGGTTTTCCAGAACTTCACGCTCAACTACGCCGCCAAGAGGATCGACTTGGGAGGGAAGGCTTTGACGAATTATCTCAAGGAGTTGGTGTCTTATAGGTCGGTTAATGTCATGGACGAGACTTTCTTGATGGATGATGTCAAGGAGAAGCTGTGTTTTGTCTCGCTTGATGTTGCTCGCGACCTGGAGATCGCCAAGTATGTTATTTTTTCAGTGTTTTTGTGATCTCTCTCTTATTTATTTATTTAAGTGAAATTAGTTGACTTTTTTGGTTGAGTTTAACTGAATGTGAAATAGGCTATGATGGAAACCTGGAAAAAAAAAAACTGAAATCTTGAGGTGAACTTATTTGCTATGTTTCTTTTTTTTTTTTTTTTTTTTGTTGGTGATCTGGGGTTTTTCTTTTCTTGTTAGTTTTATAGTAATTGAAGAACTGAATTCAGTCTCTCTCTCTCTCACTCTGATAAATAATTTACGGTTTTGACTGTATATGTAATGGCCTATGAAGGATACCTGGAAAAAAGCTGAAAGCTTGAGATGAATTCATTTGCTACGTTCCTTTGTTTTTTTCTGTGATATGGGGTTTTTCTGTTCTTGTTATTTTTCAAGTTATTCAAGTGAATTTAGTTGGTTTCTTTTAATAAATAATTTAGTTGGTTTTGACTGCATATGAAATGGGCTATGAAGGTAACCTGGAAAAAGATGACATCTTGGGGTGGACTTATTTGCTTTTTGTTATTTTTCTGTGATCTGGGGTTTTTCTTTTCTTTCTATTTTCAAGTAATCTAACTTAATGTTGTTGGTTTCGACTGTTTCTATGAGGGGTTTTGAAGGGCAACCAGGAAAGACAACCTCTTAAGGAACACTTACGTGCTTTTCCTTTTTTTCTTTCCCCTGGGATCCGGGGTTTTTGTTTTATTTTTACTTTTCAATTAGTTTAGAAGGAATGTAATTGGTTTTGACCGTGTATGAAATGGCCTATTATGAAGGAAACCTGGGAAAGAAAATCTCTTCAGGTGTACTTATGTGCTTCCTGATGGAGTGACGCATACGAGGGGGTTTGTTAAGGACCCAGATGAGGCGCAGAGATATCTGTCCTTGACAGATGGAGGCCAGGCACCGAAGTTGGGGTCGGATCAGCCTCGAGTTACAGAGAAGTTGGAGGACAGGAAGAAAACTGATTTGACTAAAAATGTAGCATCTTTCTCAGTTGTTTCCTTGTACAAAGAATGGTTTTTTTTTTTTTTTTTTTTGGGGCAGTGTCTTTACTTTTTGCTTTCGGCATTGTCTTAATTGATAGGAATTCGACTTGACGAACGAGCGCTTCCTTGTCCCGGAAATGATCTTCCATCCTGCTGATTTGGGTCAGTTGATGGAACTCCCATCCCGTGGAAAAACTTATGTAAATTCTTGGAAACTTTCTGATCGTTGAAAATTTTAAATTTGGTTATGTTCTTTTGTGCAGGAATGAACCAAGCCGGGCTTGCTGAGTGCATTGTTCGAGCTGTCAATTCCTGCCATCCTTACCTTCACCCTCTATTATATGAAAGGTAACCTTTGTGCTCAATATTTCACCGTTATACTTGTAAATCTTGTATATAGCTCATACTGAGTTTTCCTCTTTTTTTTTCCTTCCCTCCCTTGAGCAGCATTATTTTAACTGGCGGGAGTACATTATTCCCCCGTTTCGCTCAGAGACTGTATGCTGCTCTTCTCTCTCTCCTTTCCTCGTAATTTTGACTAACACTATTGAATCAGCCTTTCCTACTTTTAACCTTAAATTGATCTCTTGTAGAGAGAAGGAGCTTCGTCCTCTTGTTCCTGACGACTATCACGTGAAGATAACGGCTCAAGAAGAGTAGAGCTTTCCTTCTATTGATATATTAGTTCTTCCAAAGATTTCTAACTTTTCCATAGCAGTAAAAAATTTTTTTTTTTTTTTTTTTCTCCAGCCCCATACTTGGTGTGTGGCGAGGAGGGTCACTTCTTGCGTCAAGTCCCGATTTTGAAGCAATGTGTGTCACCAAGGCTGAGTATGAGGAGCTTGGATCTGCGCGGTGTAGGAGGAGATTCTTCCATTAGGTGTTCACCATGGTGAAAAATGATGAGATCTGTTTGAGCCTTGAGCCTTTGTCATCTAATCATTGGTAGATATACTTTCTAGCCTGTTGGACCATCTTTACCGGTGGACCTTCCTGAGGAAGTTTATGTTGGTTCTGCAATACACGAAGCACAGACACAAGTGAAACAATAGTAGTATTGTTCATTGGGGAATGGAAAAACTCCGGGGAACAAGCTGCAGATGCACAGCTTTAACTTCGACGAAGAAGGAGCCCAATTGAAGAAGAGACCAAATTGGCATTGTTGCTACTGTTAGCTATCAGCAAGCATCCTGGTAAATCCATGTCAAGAATCTATATGATGTTTGTTCAACCTTTGTTCTCGCGATAAAGGGGGGAGAAAGTAGGAAAATTCGTCACTTGCCTATGCTTTAAGCATTTTGATTTTGTTCAGCAAAACACCACGTTCATCATCACCAAGGACAACGGTGGACGTGGCGTAATTTCACTGTTACTCGGGCGTTCTTTATCCCACTTTATAGTTGGCGACAAAGGAAATGTAAAACCCGTCTGATCTTAGCACATATATCGGAGGGAAAATGCTATTCATCTAATATTGACACGTGTCTGTTGGTCTCAGTTTTTTGAATGGAGTTGAAAAGAAGTGTTTTAAACCTATCAAAATGAAACCAACTATAAAGAGTGTTAACTGTCAATGCACTAATTTGTCTAAAGAATATGTGATAGTCGTCACAACAAATGTCACAAAAAGCTACATAAAAACCAATTATAGTAATTGTAATCCAATCAACACTTTCCAACATTCTAAATACATTCTGTGAAGCTACGAAGAAGTACCAACGCTTCCCCCCTATGGAACCCAATATATGAAGATTTGTTCTGACAAAAGTTCCTATACAATCTACAATACAGCTTTCTAGAAATGCCGTTCAACAAGTTACTTTGCCATTGGCTGTTTTGCAAGCAGGCGCATTTAATATCTTGAAAGATTGCTCTATTACGCCGCTGGCCGTGTCATCACTATTAGTTATGGTTGTGGAAGAACATCCTCTAGTCAAATCCATTGTTTTTGCCTCGTTTGGCAAGAGCAAATATAAACCCTGCAAATGGCTGTTCGTTGTAACCCAGGTCAATTTGCATAATTTCGTTGCAAAAAGAACTCCAACACTAACGCTTAGAACTACGCACAAGCGACCAAGCATGACCTCAATCAGAATACGGCTGCGAGTCCATGCACAAGTGTACCAACTTTCTTTGATATTGTCCATAATATTCACCAACTGCAATAACGTCTTCGTTTTCTGGATCTAAGCCAGGCAACTTGAGCAGCTTTTCTTTGCTAGAAGAACTAGAATCGTCATCCGAGTGTCCCAAATCGTAGATGATTTCAGAATGGATTTCACGGCAAGCAAGGATGAACATGGCGGCTGTATCAGGTTGTTGGGCTTCACGAAGCGCAGCCAGTGCCTCTTGCAGTGCACCAGCCGCAACATACAAGATCAGAGCCCTGCATTGAAGCTTGTAAGCTCAAAACACATCAGATAATTCACGAATCTACTAAGAAAAACAAGTAAAACAGTGATACCTCCACAAGTTGTGTTCACTGTGAAGGACATGGTCAGCCCATCTTAGCAACACCCTATAAGAACACGACGTGAAAAGAGCTAGTGAGATAAAATTGCTCAGAAATATTTAAGGTATTGCATGCTTGTGTGCAGATAAGGAAGCTACCACTTGCTAGGTAGGAACAGAAATAACTGAAGGAAGAAAATAGTTCGAGGAAAAAACCTTGCATAATCGGATCCCTTCAGATGCGTAGCAGCTAAAGTCGCAGCATCAGTCCAGCAGCCAGCATCCTGTAGCTGTATAAGAGATGGATGTTATAGCTAGTCCAGCAATAGTACTTTTATTGTTATAAAGAGTAGTACTCGGGTATTTCTTTATTTATTTTCTGAAAGCAAGCACTCAACTCAATTAAGTAGCCAAATCCCTAAAAAAATCTTGCAGATTCATATAGATAAAATGCCAGTTGCTAGTTAGATTATGAAATACAATCGATAATTACTTGAACAAAAACTGACTGCAAAAGGCAGATATACTTCTACGACAACTAAATCCACAAAAATACGTAAGGAAAACGTATTGTTTTCATCTCAAAGAGCCTAACCTGAGAACAAGCTTCTTGATACCTTCCAACAGCACAGAGAAGATGTGTGCCAGACAGTGACCTATCAGTCTGGACCATGTTGGCTGCAACCACCTACATGGAGATCCGCATTAAGCATCCAAAATTCTCAGAAAAGTAAACCTTTTTAGTATGAGGTAAATATGAATTTTGTGAAACATTAGTACCCGTACATAACTCACCTTCACTGCAAGTTCAAGAAGAGAACTTGACACAGCAGAAGAGAGAGCAACTGCACGTAGAGCATTCACGTAAAAGTATTTGCTTTCAGGATTAGTTGAAAGTAACAAACTAACTGCAGCTTCAAGATTCCCGACCGACACAAGCCTAAATCATCAAGGCACAACACACGATTAATAGAAGGTGAATGTAGATCTTACAAGAGTAGAGTCGTGCATTGTTCAACTTAAAACAATCTTAAATGTTTGTGGGTTATTAACAGAGGCATTTAACGGTTTGTTAAGATGCCTTGGAAAAGGGCCCATCAGTCGCTGCCAGGGTCTCTATTTCTAGTCTGATGCGGGCTTGACAGGGACTATGATGTAAGCAGAAAAGTAACCAATCATGATCCCTCCACTCAGTGCCTTAAGAGTTTCAGCTTCCAAATATGGAACAAGTTCTAGGAAGTTGACAAGTACATTCACATAATACCAAACGCACAAGACAACATCACGCTAAAAACCTATGCATGCACAAATAAAAGAGCAACAGGAAGAGCTTACTCATGTACACGATTCTGAACATCCTCTTCTCCCACCAATTTCTCATGCCAAGGTATACACTCATTAGCATTAGCCCACAGCTCTTCTTGTTCAAAAGCCATCAAGCTGAAGCTACCTTGATTCTGCCAACCAGAAAGCACAAGTTATTATGGAGGACATGTCATCATTAGATGTGTAACACGTTGAATCTAGAAACAGTTCTCATAATCTAACAGTTACGCGATTTACCAGTGGGTCCCTCTTTCCCGTCCCAGGCACTGATTTGCCTTTCGATGTTATCCTACTTAAGATAGATCTATCATCAAGCTCTGAATCAGCTGCGGATTCCGTAGGCTTTTGTGGAGGCCTATTTACTAGCTTCCTCATCAAATGGTTGAGAGCGCGAGACAGTTGTAGCCAGAAAAGTGCTTCAGAGGATTCACCAAAGACAGCAGCAGCAAAAGCAAACCTCACAGCACAACCTTTGCTCACCAGCTTGGCATATAATTTTGCTCTCTCGTCGTCAAGTATGCAGCCTTGAACAAAGCAAAATTCATAACAGGCGACAGAAACACACGAATTAAACACTTGAGCTGAGCTCCTTCATGATTGGAAACATCAAAGATTTCATCAGAGATTCACCTTCTTTACGATAAGGTTCTAATATTTTGAGCAGCAACTCTGGCACCGCAGGATCTCCAATAGGTGGTAGATCAACCATATATTTTCGAAGGTCCCCACTGGATTTAGGAGTTCCGGGAATTAGGTGAGGCCTTTTTTCTAAAGTTGTGCTGCAGGTATTAAACCATGAGGGCCTTACACCCAATTGCAAGATCGTTCGTAGTGCCTGTACGAGGATTAGAAACAAACAACATCCAGTGTGTCAATGACATGGAAGGCTATCCTTGTCTAAATTTTGAATATCATTCTTAAACAAAGCAGCAATAGCAAGGTAAACGCGATTTATCAATGTAAATTTCTGTGTATAATTATACTTCTCTAGACAATCATGGCCAAATAGAACTATTTGGTGATCGAAGAATAATATCAGCATTTTTAAGTAGTTTCTATCTATGCTGAGTTGCATGGCCGTTGAGCAAGCTATCCTATTTTCTCCAGATTATTCCTTAACACAAAGAAAACTACTAGTCCAATGACACTTCAAATTAGCACTAAGTAGAACATACATGGATCTATCAGATATAGAGAAGCATAATCAACCATCAACAACTCAATCAGATCAATATAATGTCAAACACATTTATACATTAAATTTAGAAGGAAACTTGGCATCATTATTACCAGGGCATGTGGTGTAGGAAGTAGTATGGGAGAACATAAAGGCATTGGCCTGAATCGTTCTTTTGTAGGTCTCAACTGGGATGTGTAACCAGGTTTTTTGTCAATTCTGCATGCAATGAAGAACAATCATTAACAACTGCACAAAAGATGACAATATTTAATCAAGGTTATCAATTGAAATTCAAACTAATGCTTCCTAAGTGAGACTATAAGGAAATTTCAACAAGTATCAGATCAAGGCTATCGTTTTATATTTCAACGAAAATAAACAAATGGTTAATCAAGCAGTCAAGTAATGATTGGCTGAAAAGAAGTAGCACTTCAATAGACCTCTAAATAGTCCTATATCAAAGAAAAAGTGAAAGGAAACATTGAATTATACGCTACAGCAGTTTATCATGACTAGTTCCCATGAAAGGCCTCATAATTATTCTAATTCAAACTTTGACTATTTAGAATTCAGTAATTCACTAACATATTCAAGTTCAAGCGGCTAGCTTTTTCGCTTCAAGTTATCATACTCAAAATGACATCTGGAACTTACACATTAACTTCTAGGAGACGAAAGCTACTATCAGCTCCAGCAATGCACAATACCAATGGATCGTTTTTATCAGTTCTCAAAGGTACCCAATCAAGTTCGAGCACAAGAGTTCCAGGAAACTGAGGCTGTAAAAGCGAATTGGCCATCGGATCTGGTGAATCCTGCAATCAGAAAACAAAAGAGACTGCAGTAAATTAGAAAGAGCAAGAGAGAGGAGAAAAAAGAACCATAAGTGGGCAAGAAAAAACACTTATAAATAGCTGAGTATATTTTAAAGGAAAGATAGAAAAGATGGAGAGTACGTGCATGCCAAGTTCCAACAAGTGACTGTTTAGGGACTTGGCAAGAGTAAAGAAAAAACTGATTTTCCAACCATTTCACCAGTGAATGAATTTCACGGGAAAACATATATATACAAGAAAATGATGCCACATCACGGTGAGTATTATTTGTTGAAAGAAAGTGGACTGAAGGAACATACAGTTGATAATTTGCGTATTCACACTTACAAGATCAAAAATGGAAAACGTGTTGTCATAAAACAGCACAGCTATACGCCCTCTACTCCGGTCTCCGGGAACAACAGGGGAGAATTTAATTCGCCGAATCCCTTCTCTATGAGTACTAAATGACGATGAATGTCCAGTTGTCACATCCCACCAGCGAATGTTTCCCGACCTGTCTCCCATAACCTGAACGATAATAAAACATAATTTTCACAATGATATGACGTAAACTAAAAATGAGGAAGTGACAACAAAAAGAAAAGAAAAGAAATGGTACAAACCACGTGAGGCAAGCGGTAAGCCATGGCCGTTACCAGTCCATCAGATGAGACAAATGAAGAAGAAGGCCATTTTGGTCTAGAAATAAGCAAAAATAAGACCTTGTAACAAAACTGGAAAAATGAAAGTTTCTTCCAGAGCATATACAACAGAGGTAATTTATGGAGACTAAAATTCAATACATTCCTCAATGACTGAAAGAAGCACTAACACAAGAAAAAAATGATTCTCCCGGTACCCTGTATTTTAATGCAATATTGAAAGAGGACCTTGTTATTTGGATAATATTAAAATGGTTTATGTAGTTTACGAAAATATCATCTGAGAGCCTCACACCTATTCTTTGGGAATAAAATGTTCATTTTGACTCCTTTAACCCCTTTTATTCAATTCCTCTCAAAATAATATGAAAAGGGTAATCTTTTGGGGTTGATCACAATCTTTCGCCACAAAACCCAGTCCTTTGGGGGTTTATCCTTGGCTTTTCTCTACATCTTATGTCACTCCAGTAAGGTTACAACACAATACACCAGTCTACTTGATACAAAATAATACCTGAAATCACGGATTCTTCGCCCTTGAACCTCAAAAACACCAAGAGCACCATTTACAAGTGCAAATGCAAAGCTCTCAGAAGTTTCATCTTGTGATCCATCTGACGTCTCTGTATTGAACAACACTTCTTTGAGTACCCAACAAATAGAGTGCCTAAATAAATATTAAAACCATAGATAATTAATGCATCTGGATAATATATAAGCATGTCAAGTAACAAGCTCACTGGAATCTGTTGAAGATGCCCGATCTGCTTCCCCAGATGGATGATTTTTGGGGGATGATAATGATTGCCCGGCAGGTCCATTTTGACCAGGCCGTGGAACTGTTGGAAGGGTCCATTCCAATACTGTAAATGGAAGTGCTAATGATCTAAGCTACATGAGATATAAGCATAATAAATACCAAGAATATAGTACATTGAAGTAGGAATAAACAGGGAAGATGATAAAGTATCAACAGATTTACCATAATAGGAGTTTTAGTCATTGCCCAAACTTCTACTGGTGCGTCGCGAAACAAAATTAACAGGTACCTGCAACATTTTTGAAAACATAAAACATACTTATTGTTGCTTCATACATACACATACATATTGATCATACATACAAGTACATATTGATTACTCCTTTAACGTAATAATATGTAACAATGGATCGATAACTGTAGCTCAGGAAGTGTAAATAATTGAAGTTCATGTAAGATTTTGCAGGAGGGGGGGAAGGATTACTAGATGCAAGTGAAAGAAATACCATAATAACCCATCCATATAGTCTTTTGCCAGTCAGAGTAAATATAAGGAATGCAGAACAAGATGACCCAAGATATTTTTACTAAGCCTGCGCAGGTAATAATTTTACAGAGTTTACTGGACATGTTTCCCAAAGTGAATGTATAATGTCTCTGATATTTGGAATTATTATAATCTGTAAGAAGATTTTCAAACAATTGGCAGTATATCTTAACTTATTTTTTTGTTTCCTCCTTTGGTCCAGTTAGTTGGCTGTTTGTAAGTAAAATTAAATAGTTTCATCAACCTCAGCTAAATACCATGGAAAAAATGTACAATTTTTAATTCCATCGTACAATGAAAGATTCATTAAAGACCTTTGTTTAAACAAAATATGTGCGCACGCACGTGTGTGTGTGAAAGGCACCAGAATTGACAGTATTTATCGAGTTTAACCAAGAGATCTATTTGTAGAAGGCAAAGGCTACATCCATAAATTTTCTCAAACTACAGAATTTGAAAAGAACCATACAACAAAACTATTTCAGAAATTATTAAAAAACAAGAGAGAAAGAGAGAATGTCAAAGCTGCTCCAATTACTAATGCCAACACCAAATTTTTTTTGTGTTCCATCTGTGTTTATAATAGACAGCTGAAACCATATGATTCTGAAGAAGAATTAACAAAGATGAGGGATAAGGTGTTGGATTAATGAGAATAAAATACATTAGCTATAAAGTTTTGAATTTACCTTCCGGAGGAAGAGGCCCTTAGAGCCCTTATGGGTGCACGTTCTGGCTTTTGTAATACTCGGAATGGTCTATTAAGGCCACTTCTAAGACAGGTCACAACAAGCTTGTTAATATAACCTCCAGATTTCTCATTCACCTGATTGCACAAATGTTATGATATCACTAGCAAGTATAACGACAAACGTGAATTGCACAACAGGTAAATGCACTCAAGCAGTTGACAAAATTGAAAATCAAAAGCAATATACCTGACTATACGAAAATGAAACTACCCTCGAATTTCCAAGCCATCGTAATCCCCTAATTATACCACTGTGTACAGAGAAACTTGCAGCAACAGCAGTGGCCAAAACATCAACAATATCAACTGTACCACTTTGAGTTCCCAAAGCAACTAATGGAACAGCTACAGCAGGATGATTTCCCCCACCTTCACATTAATCAAGTTGCATGGTATTTACAACTTCCCGCAAAATTCCATGAAAAATCATTATAGTTTACAGTAAAGTTACATGAAAATCCTGATGCCAAAGAAGAAGAAGAATATTTAACATGTATAGTCTATTGAAGATTTAGTAGATTAGCAAGAAGATGAACTAACGGGCCAAGGTAGCCATGAAAGAAGGTGATGGTACAGCTAGCATGGTCACTTGTGATGAAAGAAGCTGAAGCTGCCCAACTAAGCTAATCTGCATCAGTTATTTGGCATGTAAGCATACATAAATAACCTAAAGATACTTAAAGATGACGAGATATGCTTTCTCACTATCCAAGAATGGACCACCAACATGAAAAATGAATAGTTAGTAAGTATCTCTGCTCAAAAGCAGACAAGTTAATATAAGACACCATCTCTAGTATTTTATATTTGTTTTGCCTAAATTCAAATTATAAAGAGAGAGAGAGAGAAAGGTTAGAATAGTTACCCAGAAGCTGGATGTTAAACATTTAGCGTTTACAAAATAAAATAAAAGCAAAAAAAAAAAAAAACTCTATCATACTAATATAAGCAGCAACCAGCTAAAGAATTATAAATAGTTCTATGTAACCCCCAACAAACAATCAATTTCTCCAGATTGAAGATAATGGGAACATTGACTTGGCTGTTTTATACAAGCACTCAGCACAAAACCCACAAGAAGCCATAAGCCTTATGAAAACCAAATTTGAAAACGTAATTTACAGACATACCTTAAATGACATATCTGCTTGCTTGCTGGTAGAGTTTGCACCACTGCTTTTGCGACCAGCTGCGTGCTCTCTTTTCTTGCCCGCTTCCATTGCAACGCCTTCCGTAGAAGAATTTGTACCTTTAGTATTTGTCTCTGAGACAGGCATTTCACTTGCATCAGCAACCATGCCTACATTAATATCTTCTTTCCGAGTATCTTCGGCCCCTTCAGCGGTCAAGAGCCAGTTCCATATTTTCCCATCATCAGAAATGGAGATCAAGTGTGTCTTGGAAACAGGAAGCGGTTCGTCATAAAAATCAAAAGGACTATCAAAATCCTCATCTGGGAAAGGCGAATTGGGTACATCAGAATTACGCTTGCCAACATTTTGCAAGGGGGAATCTGACAGGCAGATTATGGCAGCAAGAACTGAAGGAGAAGGCACAGATGTGCCTAACGAGGGCATCAACTCTTCCATCGAACACATTGTGTGTGCCTGCTCTCCACTGTAACACAAGCAACTTGAGTCATAATCTTCGGAAAGAAAAGGTCCACGCACAACATCCCAATCGCACAAACAACCAGCATTAAACTAGCGAATAAAACATACCCGCCAAAAAATAATCTCAATCCTACATTCCAATTTAACAATGTGTTTCTTTCAGAAGCCTTCATTTCAAATAATCTCTACATGGTTTATTTGAAATTTTCTCTTACAATTGCGTGTCTTTGTGAAAATCAAATTATTCATGTATTCTTGTTATTTCGATTTTCGAAAAGATAAGAATCAGAAACCCTAGACATTTTACTGTCAGATGGAAATAAATTGAAAAGAAAATTAATAGAATCGCAAGAAATTGCAGAACAGCATTAAACTAGCGAATAAAACATACCCGCCAAAAAATAATCTCAATCCTACATTCCAATTTAACAATGTGTTTCTTTCAGAAGCCTTCATTTCAAATAATCTCTACATGGTTTATTTGAAATTTTCTCTTACAATTGCGTGTCTTTGTGAAAATCAAATTATTCATGTATTCTTGTTATTTCGATTTTCGAAAAGATAAGAATCAGAAACCCTAGACATTTTACTGTCAGATGGAAATAAATTGAAAAGAAAATTAATAGAATCGCAAGAAATTGCAGAACAAATTTAGACTACGTGGCGTTTTGCTTTTCGCAATTAGATCAGCAAAACTTTGGTAGGTGAAATGATTCAGTTTGGCAATTCGTATACAACAATACTACTAGATCAACATTTGCAACGCAACAAGTGCTTACTCTTTTCGCCGCCATGTACTGAGCTTCCCGTCAAGGTGAGCACAGTAGAGGAACTCATTGTTCGGATTCGGCAACACGTCTAGAAACTTCCCGCAGGCGCGGGGCAACGCGGTGGAGAAGAGCGCAGTCTCGTACCGCAAATCAAATACCACCAGCTCCTTTGGAAACGTCACGAACAGGATGTGTCTCCACCGCGGCGAAAACGCGAATTTCACAGCGTAAAGCGGGAAAACCGCCGATGCCGGAGACGACGAAGACGAAGAAGAAGATGAAGACGTAGATCCTCCGTTCGCCGCGTCCCTCTCCAGCTTCAGCAACTCGGCGCAATCGGTCCGAATCTGTAGCTCCTTAATAACGACGTCGTTCTCGGTCTCCCCCAAAACCTTGACCGACAAGAGGAATCCTTTGAGCCCGATCACGCAGAAATGGCGCGAATCGAAAGGATCACGGCGAATGCAGGAGAGGAATTCCAGTCCGGCGTCGTACTTCCAGAGGCACCGGCCGGTGGAGGTGTTGTAGAGAGAGAGAGACGACGGACCGGCGATCGCTGCTAGGAGGTATGCGTCGGACCTGGCCTGGACCCAGCAGAGATCCTGAATTCCCAACCGGACGGGATCGGACTCGAACCAGAGGACGGGGGAGCGGAGGCGGAGGTCGACGAGGGCGATGCGGCCCTGGCGGTCTGCGGCGGCGAGGAGGAGGTGGGAGCTGGAGGGCTCGGTGGAGAGGAGGTCGCGGCGGAGGGGGAGTGGGGTCCAGCGGAGGGCGGTGACAAAGGGGGAGAGAGAAGAGGAGGAATTGGAGGGATTGGGAGGAGGCATGGGGACGGTGGAGACGAGCTGCATTGAGCGGGAGTCGACGACGGAGATCGAGCAGCCGGAGGCGAAAGCGAGGAGGCCGGAGGGACTGAGGTCGGCGGATCCGAAGTTGCTCCGGCTGGGTGGGCCCGGCAGCATGCTATCCCAGGAGTCGTGCGGCAGCGGCGGTGCCGGTCTCGGGCTATTCATTTTTGGGTTTTTTTTTCTTTTTTTTTTTTTGTGGCGGGGAAAAGATATGTGGAAGTGGCAACGTCGTTTGGGTTAGAGATTTATTATTTTTGGTCTGAATTTTTTTTTATCCTTTTGGTCACCAGATCGGACAATTTCGCTATGTCGGAGACTCGGCCTTTATTGTCTAATCTTCGATCTTTTTTTTATTTCAATTTCAAAATCTTTTTCTCCAATTTCTTCTTATGGAGGTAATTTTTATTAAATAAATCATATATAAACGGTTTTTAATATACGAAATGGTTTTAAAAAAATACAAATCAATATCTAAAATTTTCACGCACAGAAATCTACAAAATTATTTCTCACGTTTGTAAAGAGAGTCAATATAGACTATTTAGGATTACACCTTAGCTTTTTCTCTCTCACGTTGTGCTAGGATTGCTTGGTGTGTGCCTCTTTCTTAGGGCAAGAATTTGACAGCAGCGCACTGCTGACCCCCATATTCCTAGCCCTGGAGATAGAACTCTGAGTTCCATGGTGAAGGATCTCGAGATGAGCAAAGGGGTTGAGTTTTAGCAAGGTAGCCGTGTAGGTTCGACTCATGCACTGGCATGGTGGTACTCCATCTATTGCAATTTTGGCTCTTTATGGCTTTACATTTCCTAGCCTCTATGATGGTATGGATCAGCTTGTCTTTGATGGTTCTAGTTGAGTGGCTAGGGTTTTGTTTTTGTTTTGTGTTAGATGGTTGAGCTAAATAATGGTGATGTTGTTTGGCCTTTAACTTTTTGTTTTTTGATATTTCATTTTTTTGTTTTAAGTCTGTCATAACAAATGTGGTCTCTTAGCTTTTGAGTTTGCTTATGGTCTACTAGATTTGTATATTGACAACGTCTTGGTTCTCCTGGACTTGTATTTATATGGAGTTGGTGGTAGCCTTTAGGCTATTGGTTATTGTCTCTCTATTGATCAAAGGACTTCATTGATTGTAGAGATCATGTCAAAATATGTTTTATGCTGGATTGAAGATCCAAAAGAAGAAGAAGGGTCTTATTTCTCATATTCCTCTTTGGCCCTCCATAGTCCCTTTTATTCTTTAAATCCCTCCATTTCTTTGATTTTTGAATCCAAAAATCCCAATCTTAAACAAAATCATAGAAAAAAGAAGTAGAATAGAAGAAGAAGAAGAAGAAGAAGAAGAATCATGAAAAGGGAACATCATCATTTCAATCATCGCTCAAATCCTTCCATAGATGTCGTCGGCTCCAGCGCCGGTGGATTTGTTCCTGCATAGTAGACGTGTGGAAAGGAGTCAAAGATGTGGGAGGAAGATGACAATGGGATGGACAATCTTCTGGTTGTTTTGGGTTACAAGGTCAAGTCATCGACCCTCTATAGATTTCCTCGGCTATGGTGGTTATTGAGGTTGGGGTTTTGAGGCTGTGCATGGAGAGAGAATTATAGAAACTAGGGTTTTTTAAATTTTTATTTTTCATTGATTTTAATCAATATTATTTAGTTTTATTTTATTAGTTTTTATGCTTTTATTTTAATTTTTAAAAAAAATATTAGTTTTTTACTAAAATGTCCTTACTAAAAAAGTTACGAGCACATCACGTGACTATTTTTTAAACATCCGTCAGTTTATTTGACCCCTTGGCAACTAAACTCAAAAGTTAGGGTCATTTAAATTTTAAAAAAAAATTAAAAGACTAAGTACTTACTTTTATGAAATGTTAGGGAATACCTAAGCAATTTACCTCAATTTTTTCACTTTATTTCTTTTGTCTTTCTTGTTCATTCTGTTGTTCAACTAAGGACTTTTGTCCGTTTAAAAAGTAAAACCATGATATCAGCACATACTCACTCATCTTATTATTTTTAATATTTTATAGTTTCTTACTATTGTTGAGAATACATAAAACTATTGTTGAGAATACGTTATCTTTTTCTTTTTCTTTTTTTTTTTTGAAGTGGAATATATTATCTTATATATATATTCCCTCTCTCTTCCTTTTTTTTCCTCTTTTATGGGTTAATTTTAATTTTAGCCCCTTAAAAAAAATAGTTGTCTCATTTTGATTCTTAAAGTTTCGACTAATGAACTATTGGTCCTTGGGTCTTACAAATGTTGCACTAACGGTGCCTTCGTGACAAAAATATTGAAAGATGGATGAATTTTAGCACTTGAGGTGCACGTTATTTCAATGCAAGTAATTGAGTAAAATTAATATTGGATACCTAATTTCGTCAGGGGAATTAAACCGGACATAATTGATCCATTATATGAAAGCCCTAAATATTAGTTAGATCTTCTTCAATTCACCCCTTGAAATCAATTACCTAACATTAATTTGACTAAATTATCCTCATCAAAACATCACGTGCACCTCAAGTGTTACAATTCATCCATATTTTAACACTTTTGTCAAGAAGGTATTATTAATGCAACATTTATAAAGTTCGGGCACCAATAATTGTCAGTCAAAAGTGTGTGAGCCAAAATGAAACAATTACTATTCTTCAAGCCAAAATTGAAATTAACCCTTTTCATGATTTCCTTATAGCAATTACAGCTCTTGGCGTGTGTCTAATCTATGTATTCTTAATGTATTCTCTCATCTCACAATCATAATACCTTCATATTAATTAAGTCAATAAAAAATAAATCTAGTCCCTTTCAAAAAATAAACAAACTCTAATTGTTATTTTTTTATCTCCCTAAAAAAATATTAGAAGTTTAATCTATTTTAATTTTATAAATGAATTTTGTTCTTTAGACTGCATAAATTTTGTCTTAAATTGTGCCCTCACTCCATCATTTGTTGTGATTTTGTGTATATTTAGAATAGTAAAATGGTCTTATCTGAATTGCCATAACAGTGATTACTAAATAACAACATAATTGAATTTAGAGTACATTAAACTACAATCACAACAACTTATGTCTTTTATAGTTCTATGACAAGAATTAAATTATATTATTTTTGACAATTATACGGATTGACCCTAATCTTAAATCATTAAGCTATTTATTTGCTTTTGATTTCCCAATGTATAAGATCATTTTACATGATAAAAGTTCGATAAGTTAAAGACATAAATTATAAGTAGTTAGGAACATTATTTTACAAACATCGAGTCTACCGCTTTATTAAAAAGAGTAATAATATTCTCATAAGCATTAATTAATAATTGATAGATGAGATCTCAAACCTATGAAACACTATAAACTTGAGACAAAATTATGATGATATAGCCTTCTAATGGTAGTGAATTTTTTTAATCTTTGAAGTTCACTTTTCAATTTCTACACTAAAAATCTCTAATAGGGTGTTTAATAAATGAGTTGAAACTAAGAGTTAAAACTGAAATATTGTAATATATAAGAGCATTACACTATAATTTTTTTTGGCTTTATGCAGTAACATATAATAGTTTTTAACTTTAAAATGAAGAAATAAAACTGAGTTTCTGAAACACCTTGTAACCTCTGTAATGCTGCCATGTAAAGGATGGCCTTAATTTGGGAGATGACTAAATAGGCATCGATTCATGTAATTCTCTATACCGACCAAGTAATCCCGCCACTTTACTACATACATGCGGTATCCCAACATTACACACTTCAGGAAAATGTCGTAAATGGCTTCCCATTTTCCCATTTTTCCTTTGGAATTTAGCACCGAAGAATGTAATATCTGAACCTCTCATATATATATATATATATATATATATATATATATAACCAAAAAGAAAGAGAAAAAAAAAAGGAAAAACATGAAAGGTTTAGTGTTATGAGAAGATGAACATGAATTACAATAGAGGTGGATTGATGGTGGATGAGAAATATTGCTTTAGAGAAGAAACACATCTGACGGTGCACAAGACCTCTGTGTTCTTCTCCGGCGATGGCTTCATCGTGTATGACCCTCATGGACAGGTTCTGTTTCACGGCCCATGGATGAGCTGGTTCTCATGGATGCCTCTGGGAAGTGTCTCCTTACCCTTTGCCGAAAGGTAATTTTGTTTTATTTTTCTTATTTTGGTAACAAGAGATAACATGTGTTTTTTTTTTTAAAGGAGAAACATGGTTTTTTTTTTTTTTTTAACGTGGATGGAGAGATTTAAACTTTTAACTTTTAAGTGGAATTAGGTGTGGTTTTAGTATTAGATTATATCTTTTTACTGTTACATTATGTGTGTCATCACCGCAAATTTGCTCCTCCTTGATACCAAACCAACAATTTTCTGGAAAGTATTTTTCAAAAAATTTAAATTAGATACTTTGAAATTATTTTGGATGATAGAAGCCAAGTCTCCATCAACGGTGGGAAGGCTATTTGGGTGAGAAAAAGGAAGATCAGAAGCCATCATTTACTCACATAGATCATCCATAATTGGACGATCAGAAGTCCTTCTGGAGGTCTATGTGGTGATACCGATGAGGAGTACCAAATCCAAGGTTCGTACTCCCAACGGTGTTGTACATTTTACAAGTCATTATGAGAGAGCTCATCAAGAGAACCAATGGCTGAGATCAAGCGAAAGGTGGACCCCACCACTCACGTGATGCTTGGGAAGGATGTTTTCTCATTAGTTGTTAAGCCCGCCTTTGATTGTGCATTTGCCATGGGTTTGGTGCTCATTCTAGATCAAATGTACGACGATTACGATGAAAGTGATCGTGCTGAAAATCCACACGAGGCGGGCATTGCCACAGAGGATTCGGTCCCGTAGTTTGTTCACTTGCAAAATTTATATCTCGACTAATTAAAAGGGGTATTTAGTTTCTTGTTGTCTTCTTTTTTTTTAATATATATATTCAAAATGTTATAAAAGCTAAAAGGTTGTTTGGTAAAAGTAGTTAAAATCAACTTCTCAGTTATAAACAGTGTAAAATTCTCACATGTTATAATAAAAATAAAAAAAAAGTTGTTATAATGTAAAGCTCTTATATGTTACTGTAAAAATAATTTTAACCAATAGTTCTAACCATCATGCCAAACACCCTATAAAAGATATAAAAGTGTTGAGGTGGAAAATAGAGAGATGATAGAAAAACTCCTTTATTTTTTAAGCTCTGTCCGTAAAAGTGAATGGGACGAATTTGTATTTATAATGAAAAATTTGATATTTTGCAATATTATTCATATTACTATGCCGTTATTGTTTGCGTAGCAGCTTAGCATTCATCACTATTTGCATATATAGTAAATCACTATTTATTACCATTTGCATAATAAGTCATTTCACTACACATGCAATGGGCAGTCACATGATCTGATTTGTTTACACCTGTCCCTCCTGGATGTCGGGCATATATGATGCCTTACAATAAAATTTTTCTACCAAAAACCTAGTGGGGCAACAACTATAACAAAGGGAAAATGAGACCATTAATGTATTTGTGTTCCATGCAACTCCGTTAAAAATTTTATTAAGAAAACCATGTATAATAAAACCAATGAAAGAGAGGAAGAATATAACTGGTGTGAACTCCCTCTCAAGTTGACATTAGTTATTCTCTATAGATCTCATAGATGATGCATCCGATTGTATATATGTTAATTGAACGTGGATGCGGGAGCAAGTTTTATGAAAAGATCTACAATAATGTTATTTGAACTAGCATATTGAACATCAATGTCTTTGTTTTTTTAAAGCTCCTAGGCAAATGGGAATAATCTTAGAGATATATATTTCGTTCTGTCACTCTTGATGTAGTAACACATGCAAAAAAGAAAAATGAAAAAAAATGAAAGAGGGAGAAGGAAAATGAAAAGAGGGAGAAGGATCTAAAAAAATTAAAAAAGAAAAGAAAAGTATTTAATTGGTTTGTGAGTATTGTCTCGTAAATTAGTGTCTTTATTGGTGAATATGATATTTACTGCCATTGGGATGCCTCCAGAGCCGATGATTGATGAGATTGTAAAAATGATCATTGTTCAAGGCTAATTATCATGATTTTACGTTAATATTATTCGTTAAACTCTTTAATTATAGCGTTTGTATGACAAATAGTATTTTTGTGTTTTTGTGTGAAAATATATTTAATTATATGTTTTTATGTTTAATAATATTTTTGATAATTTTTAGAATCATTTTCGCGTGTTTAACAATTAATTAGTTTAAAATTAATTAAAACCATAAAAATAATGTTGTGTGAATTTATTTTCAGTTTTAAAGTGCTTATAAATAAGTTTTTAGTTTTTAAATATATTTCATAACATTTTTAGTAATTTATAAAAATATTCTCAAATCTTAAATAATATATCTATGTGAAATCGTTAACACTTTGTAAATTTTACAAAGTTTATTTATTTTTAATGTCAAGGTTTGTTAATTTTAAAAAATTTATTTATTTTTAGTGTGTTTTGTATGTTTTAATGTAAAACAAATAATTTTAGTTTGTTTTTTTTTATTTTAATTTAAAATCTAGAAGAAAAATAGGACAAAACTACACTAAAATGGAAAAAAAAGACCTCAAATACACAAAAAAACAAAAGAAATCCAAAATTCAAAAGTAATGCAATGTGGCACATCTGTGGCCGTCAGATTAGACCTCCCAAGCCATCCTAGTCATCCACATGTCCTTGGCCCCCCTCCCCAGTATTTGCTGCAACGCTTCCCACGTGAGCGTGCTCTGTGTGATCCACGTACCAAAGAGCCATCTCGCGGTGATCAGCACCGGCCCAATGCTTCAATCTTCATTATTCCTCCCGTCAGTAGTTTGTGCCTTGAACACTCTGATCGCCGTTACGCGCTAGTTTCGTGTTCCATGAAGCACCAGGTCACAGGTTAAAACTAGCATAGATCAGAACAGTTTCACAAGTTAGAAAAATCTCAAAATTGCATTCAACTCATTTTGCAATAATAATATCCAAATAAAATAATAAAAAAATATTAAAAATAAAATAAAAATTATGTAAATGGTAATTTTTCACATCTATTAATACACCCTTCATTGTATTTTACACTTCTTTTTCCATATTTTTTTTAGAGTTTTCTTTCTTTCTCCTTAGGTTAGTTTCTAGTTTTTAAGTTTTTAATTTCTAGCGTTTATGTTGTAAAATATTTATGTTTAATAAAATTATGTGTGTTTTTACTTAAGTATGTCTTTTTAATTTTCCTTTTCAGCTAAGGAGAGATAAAGAAATTCTGGTAAAATTAATTTAAATATTTTTAGTTTTTCAAAGTTTTCTAAGCAATTATAATGTTAAGATTATTTTTAGAAAACTTATGACTTTCTTGTTAACTTAGCTAAAATTCTTATAAAATTAAGTTTTGATTTTTCATAAACATATACTGGCTTGGGCAATGCTTAGAAACACTTTGATTATTCATAGACAATGAATGATACATTAATTGCTTAACTTTAATTCTGTTAGTAATTTTAGTTAGTTAATTTTGAAAGTCGTATTTATTTGTTTAAATGAATTTTTGATGCATTATAGACATAAATTAACACACTAAATGCCTGGTAACTTTTGATTTATTGTAGACAAAAGATGACGTATTGCATGCTTAAACATTTTAATAAATAGTTTAAGAGAAACTAAAATATATTTAAGTTATTTGCTAGAATAGAACCGTTAATACTCAACATTGTCATAATCGTTGTTTCTTTTAAATTAAATTGCATTTATTATTAAAGTTTCATTATCCATTTAAATTAAATTGCATTTCTTGTTATTAAAATTTATAAAATCACAAAAAAATATAAAAATTAAAAATGTAAAAAAAATGTGTAAATATTGTAAATAAATTCTAAATAATTAACTTTAATCCTTAAATTATTCAGCTAATAAATAAATAAATAATATTGCTGATATATTGGATCTTTGCAATACTTTTTTCTTGTAGGATTGATATCGGATTCACCGAGTATTATTACTTAGACAACTTTATACTTAAGGTCATATTGAACTTATTTTTAGACTCGAACAATAATACCTAGCAATGTCGTTTGTAGATATAGTATTTACTAGTAAATGTTGTATTTACATCTATCAATGATATCCGACAATAAGTACTCATATATTTACTAGTAAATATAGTATTAATCGGTTAATATAGTATTTATTGACAGTAGGCAACGTCAGTGCCAGTGATATCCAAGATGTCGTCGGTGGCTACCAACAAGGGAGGATAAGCGAAAGAGATGATAGTATTTTAGGGTTTTTAATTGTATTATAAACTTAATTTTTCATAATATAAATCTAATTTTTCCTGATATACTATTTATGATACATTCTAAAAACATATGCTATAATCTACTAATTTAAATAATCTAACGTTTTATGATATCCTATTTATAATACAGTCTAAAAACACATCCTATAAATTATAATCCACTAATTTAAATCCCAACTATGCTATTGGCTCCTTCCCCTTAGTTTTATGTAATAATGTGTTTTAAAAAAAACCTTGATTACTGCCTATGAACTGCCAGATTACTGCCTTAAGCTGCTTGGTTGTTGTCTCTGAAAGCCAATGGAAACCGACCCTTGAAAACCAAAAGAAACCAACCAGTGTCAATTGAAAATTGATCGAGTTTTTTTCATTCTTGGCTCTGAATTTTTAGGACAGAAATTCGTTGCAAGTGTTATAAATCGAGGAAATTTTTTGAAAAAATTTATCATAAACTAAACTAACTTCACACAATTGTACCCTTACATTGTCTCTATTACAATTGAAAGGATAGCTTTTGAAGGTTCATTTCTGTGCACGTAGTCTTTACTATTTTGCGTAAAATGCACAACAACATCGTCTAAGATTTTTTTTTTTTTTTTTTTTGCTAATAGAAATCGGAGATTATTGGTGTTATCTCGTCCCTTTTTGTTTATCTACGGTAGAAATCTGAGTACTTGACAATAAAGCCCTAAGGACTTGACCCAAAATGTTATCTACTTCTGCTCTACCCCACTACCACGACCACTCTTCCTATTCGTATATCTAACAAAACAGCTGCTAAAATTGAAGAGAAGAAGAAAAAGTAAGAACTTAGGTTAAACGACAAAGAAAAAAAAGAAAAGGAAAAGGGGAAAAATTCAAATGTTTTAGCTTATTTTTAATCCCTATAATACTAGACCCTGTTTATTTTTATTCTCAAAATTTTTAAAAATGTTTTCGTATATTTTTTGGGGCAAAGATTTTAAAAACATTCTCAGCATGATTTTTAAAAAATTCTCATTTTTCAAAACAAAAATATTTTCACCTATTCTAAAAACAATATCAAACGGCCCCTAAAAAAGTGGGTAGACTAATAATTGCAAAGTTAATTTGCCATTTCTATTTAATAGTCTAACTGAAGAACTTATTTTTGAGACATTTTTAATATTTTGATGGGCAAATATTAGGTTTTGAAGTTCGAGGCATGCATATATGTAAATATATTTAAAAAAAATTCTTTAAAAATAATATATTTTAAAGTTGAAATTAGAAAATTTCAGACTACTCAGGGGACACAAGATAGCTCCGCCGCTGTTGTGAGTATAGATCTCGTTAATCACGGTGTCGGTCTGGAAAGCGCAACAAGCTGCACACTTGAAATGGAACTTCAAAATTTCTAAAAAGAAGTACTGTATCAGAGTATGCTTTTTTCCTGGATCAAACTTCATTGTGTTGTGGACCGAACAGGGAGGGATTTCGTTTGGTTTGCACAATCAATTTGAACTTGAAAAACAGCAATATTGCGCTGCCACTTTCTCTGTGCACAGTGCCTTAAGCCCATTATGGCACTTGACTTCTTTTATAGTAATCTTTTGTTGCATCTTCCACCACGAAGAAGAAAGTATACTTTTTTTGCACTTTCCTTTGCACTAAACCCATAATGGCATTGTTGATTTGCAGCTTATTATTCTTTTCAAAGGCTCAATCTCTAGTTTTAACTGAGATGACTGCCTTTTGAAAAGTCTTAACTAGATAAAAGAGAAAAGGAGACTTGAAAAGTGAGCTAGCTAGATCATATTGATGGTAACATCAATCAGTTGGACCATACGTCTTTTAAGTTTAAGAACTATAATATGTGAAAGTGTTACATTGTTTACAGTTATAATTGATGAGTTGAAACTGATAACAATATACCACAACTTATTCCCCATTTGTCTTTCAAGGGAGCATCAATGATTCTTATTTAGAAGGGAAAAGTGTGGGAAAAAAAGGGCTTCGAAAGTAAAAAGCTTTTACCAAGGAAAATACTATGCAAACTCTGTCATGGACGTCCTTTTTTAGGTATTGATTTGTGTTGGTTTCCACATGGGGCTCATGTGTGATGTACTTGCTTGTATATGTCATACCTTCCCTAGCCTACACACTTACGGATGGGTGGGTGGTGAATGCAAGGATAGGGGCATTCTAAGATATTTATGTAACATCAATGAGATAAAGTTTTGGATCAATAAGACTCATACTGTAATTAGCAATAAAATTATTTGAAAAGAGAGAGAAAAAAAAAAAAG
>CAMOHE010000102.1:0-34733 GCA_946598075.1 Artocarpus hirsutus
ATCAGAGCTAACCACAACAAATCTAGTATTGTCCGAACTGCAAGAAACGGACAACTTTCTTCACTACAAAGCAAACATCAAAAGTTAAAAACCACGAACTTAAAAAAAAAAAAAAAAGGAAAAACCTTAAATCAAACCAAGTACAGAGAGTCAAACTAAAACAAATTCATATAAAACTGTTCTTGCCTTCTTCTAGAATAGAAATCATGGCACAAAAACAAGCTTCATTCTCCATAAGTCCACTTCTTTAGGACATCGGGATGCACAAACCATCAAACTCAGCTCCAACTTACTTTGGCCTCTGAAATCCTGCCACCAAAACTTAAATTTTCTCATATCATGACAGCTTCATCCATTTCTTGAGAAGAACACAATAAGATGGACCATATCATTGTAAAAACTGACATAAACAGACAAAATGTCACTTAAAAATTTATTATCATTTCCTATCATTGTTATTTTTACAAGTAAAACTTTACTTCAAACGAACCTAAAAATATAGAAAGTCAAGTGGCTGATATGTTGTATGAAATTAATCAATTCTTTCCAGTTAATTTTAGTGCCTAGGAAATAAAAAGTGTGCAATAAGGGCGACCTTAATTTGACTTAGTAACCTTACAAAACTACATTTGAGAAAAACAGATCAAACCAAACAAAAATCCTTCTTCAATACTAATCTGTACTATAAAAAGTTCCAACATTCAGAAGGCCAAACCTATATGATTGTCCAATCGAGTTGCAACATTTGAGAGAGAAAAATCTCTCTGACATAATTATTATAGGAACCATGTATAATTAATCTCATAATCTGTACTGCAAAACTATATAACTGGCCTTAAAAAGGGCAGACATATATGATAGTCCAATGCAGTTGCAATACTTAAGTAATAGAACATTATTTCTCACGTAACACTTTCAATAAGTATAAAATCAGCAACAAGGTACTAGAGCAGAGCCAAAAAGCTTGAAGCTAAATCATTCATCATATCAGTTCCACACATGGGAAAAAATTCAATATAACTGCCCAGTATTTTCATCTTTAAAAAGTGAAAATCCCAAACATTTGAATTGGGAAAAAAAACAGCGGAAAATTTGTTTTGCTATGCGTTGTTCTTTTTCTCCAGCACCCAGAAAACTAAAAGAAGGATTAACAGCCACACACGCGCAAAAGATTAAGAAGAAGAAATAGCAACGAACATAAAATTAGATAAACACTATAGACCAAAAACGTAGTATGTTACAGAACTATATTCTTTATAAATTGAACACTAAAAATATATGTTATGTAAAGTGGTAGAAGGAAATCAAAACTTGTATTCATCAAGTTAGGAATTACCGATCATGGAAGTGATCAGATTATCGGCAGTCATGGGGATTTGTAAAATTTGATTCTCTAGGGGTGTGGTTCTTCTATATCAAAGTTGAGTGCTCCACGTGCACTGGATTCAGGCTGGTCGGGAATTGCATCTGATTCCTCAAGTCGATGTTTATCATTGTTCATGAAGTTCAATATGAAATTCTCAAAATCAAAACCCACATTCTCATCCTCAAGTAGATGTTGAATATCGATAGCAACATCGTATCCGAGTTCCTCTAAATCTGCAAAACGTAGCATGTGGATCCCACACTTCTTCACTTCAAATAACTTGGAAGTCTCTAACATTTCATCGTCAACGTAGTCGTCAAATGAAAAGTCAAATGACGCCTCCCCACCTTCAAGAAATTTACCATAGTAGTCATTATGATACCACATGTAGAGATTGGATGAATCTGATATAGTTGACAATTTCCAAGCCACATCTTTGGTGCTAAACTCCCATTTGAATTCGTAGTATTCCTCTTGGTTAAGTTTAAGCTGGATTTCACAACCTAAATCCAACTTTTCGATGTCACAATAAGAGTAACCAACAATGCACAATACAAGACCCAGAAAGTTGGAATTATGCCGTTGTGGTGGAAACTTGATATCGATAGAAGACCCCTCCACTTGATACTCGAACCACTTTGGAGTTTCATTTTCCGGAAAACATGCGCCAACTTCATAGTACAAACTCTGTACATAAAAAGGAGTTATTATATATTTCAAAAGCATAAAGAATTAGAAATTTCCTTATTTTAATTTAACCATAAAAGAAATTAAGCATACCCGATGTTCTTCAGGTGCTAGCAGTGTAGCAATTCGCAAAACTCTATGCTGGAATTCAATTATAATATCGTCACGTTCCTTCTTATCCAATTTCAAGCAGTCGGCAAACATGAAATATTCCATAGCGTAGAATAAAGAATCATTATAGTCCCAAAATTCTTTTGTGAGTGCTCTCTTTGAATTCAACACCACCTCCAACGACTCACATCCTCGTGCATCAAGAAATTGCAAACCCAACGGAAGCTCTGGTAAAGAACGTAGATTCTTGCAATTGTTTACATAAAGCTTTTTCAGCCAAGACAGTTCTTTGAAGCTTGCAGGAATTTCTATCACATTAGAGTTACTGAGAATGAAACTATCCAAACGCCAATGTTGGAAACCAACTGAGATAGGAAAATATTCGAGTTTCGGACAATTAGAAAGGCTAAGACTAAAAAGGCTAGACATATTACATATGGTGCTTGGGACAAACTCGAGATCTTCACACTTCTCAACAAATAATCTTTGAATGCCAATTAGATGTCCAATTGATGCTGGTAGCTCTGTGATCCCTGTCCTATTTAAACGGAGATCTTTTAAACTTTCCATAGGCTCAGAGATTTCTGGAAGGTTCTTTAAATTTGAGCAACCATCAAGGAAAAGCTTTTCAAGAGACCTCATCTTAAAAATGCTGGTTGGCAGAGTCTGAAGACTATCACAACCTGACAAGTCAATATCTCGGAGATCAATCCGACCCTCAATTGATGAGGAGGTCACTTTTTTTATTGCCGTCCAACTAATATCCAACCTTTGAATATTCCTTGGAAGCTCTGGAAACTTGTCAAGAATTAAGCAACCTCTCAATTCAAGATCTTTTAGGGAGCCTAGCTCATTTATACTGCTTGGAAGATTTGCAAGTCTTGTGCAATAATTGAGAGACAATTCAGAAAGATTAATGAGAGATCCGATCGACGAAGGCAGGTGGTCTATTGCAGTTGAGCTTAAATCTAAAGAGACCAGATTCCTAGTTAGAATAATTGGAAGGGTCTGCAGTTTGCTGCAGTATCTTAGATTGAGATAAGTAAGATTGTCAAGCTTTTGTGCACCATGCGAAGGTAGTTGAAGCAAACTTGACGAACCTTCAAAGTTTATTTTCTCGAGTTTTGTAGAACGAAAAAAATTTGGAAATTGAGTCAAGTGAATACAGTGGCTAAGATCAATGCTCTTTAAATTCTCAAAATCCTGTGGCAAAAAAAGAGCTCTCAGATTCTTGTAGCAAAAGAGAAGTTTCAAGGTCAATCAATATTCATTTTATATAATATCAAACACAACAAAATTAAAGCATATATGATATACCTGGTCTTCATTTGAAAATTGCTCAAGCTCACTATGGCATGTTAATTTCGACAAGGTTTTCTGGCTCAAAGTTTGGTGGTAAAAGTTTCGAAGGATAGCCTTCCCAGTGAAGATATCTTAGCGTACGAGGAAGGGACTGGAGATCTTTATGAAAGCGCACTTTGTTTCTCTTGACGTTATAGAAAAAATCAACGTCAACTGTATTATAGATCTTTAATATCCTCAACTTCTTCGTCTTTTCGAAAACTTTAGGACCCAATTGAAGTTCTTTATCAATCTTGGCCATGTCGAGGAAAATTCCTTCAATTTTCTTAGTTCCCTGACATTCAAGAACAAAGTATATAATTGAGAAAAAAGTATAGAAATTCCGGTTTAAGAGAAGAGTATGAAGTAAATTGGAGAAAATTACTATAAAATGCCTACGTCAAACATATAACTAATTAATTGGAGGCAACAATTTTGTCCTTGATTTTTTAATCCTAAAGATCATGATATTTGTCAAGTAAGCACTTAATTATGTATGGGAACTTACTTCGCCATTCTTCAGGAGCCAGTAAGCATCTTTAGCTACCCACAACCTACTTTGTTGTTCAAGTTGCTCTTCTGACTCTTCTTGAACTACTTTCCAGCCCACTTCTTGTATCAAATCATGCATCCCAAGGGTATTGGAAAACGAGCTGATAGTTAAGAGAGACTTATCAATTAGATTATTTACCAGTACACTTGCCGAAAAACCACAACCATTTAATATATTTTCAACCTTCTCTCTACTCTCCCCTTTAAAGAAACATGCAATATCGAGAAAGATAGCTTGCTCCTTTTTGTTTAGTCCTTTATAACTTATTCTCAACTTCTTGTCGATATCGTCATGTGAAACCTCCTTCAAACAATTCAGTACAGTTTCCCAATCTCCTATGCTCTTTGGATAGAGGGAACGAAGGTGGGAAGCCAAAATATTAATAACCAGTGGAATGCCTCCAGCATATTCTACCACCTCCTCTGATAGCTTAATATAATCTGGTGTGGGAGAGTTTCCTCTAAATGCTTTCATTTTTAAAAGCTGAATAGCCTCATTTTTATCCAATTGTCTAACCTCGTATATCCCATCCGCTTCAATATCCTTGAGAACTCTTGCATCTCTTGTTGTTATAATTATTCTACTTCCATGTCTAAACAAGTCACGATCACCAACTAAAACTTGTAACTGCTCTGAAGTATTCACATCATCTAACACAATGAGTACTTTTTTTCTACACAGCCTGTCCTTCACTTGAGGTGGTAAAGAAGGGGTTCCCAAATTCATCTCTTTTTCTTTTAATAATTCACCAAGTAGCTTATCTCTTAGATTAATTAGTCCAAGTTTCCCCGATTCCTCCCTCACATTAGCAAGGAAGCAATAACCCTCAAACTGATAGAAGTGCTTATTGAATACAACATCAGCAATAGTTGTTTTCCCTAGACCTCCCAAGCCCCAAATACCAACAATTCGAACATCTGGAGACCCTAGAGTTAACAGTTGTTCAATTTCTTGAATGTGTTCTTCAATTCCAATTAGGTCTTTGAAACCTGTAGCAGTTGATGGCACACGATTTAATTTCCTTAAAACATCTTCTGCAATTGCCTCGACCAACTCGGACTCAGGCCTAAGACATTTTAAGCATATGCAGTAGTTAATATGAGTTAATTGCACTCGAAGAAGAACATTTTGGCACTTGCTCGGGCCTACAATATGTAATCTTTTTTCAATTCATTATTTAAGATTTTGGTTTTTTTTTTTAATTTCATGTTTTTCACTTGTTTTGTTTAAACAAGTGGAAAGAATAATTTGTGTCCCAAGAACTGGTTTCAACGTTCTTGAGCAGCATTTTTTTTTTTTTTGGTGGGATTAGTAATGCTGCCATGATACTTTGTTTCCTTTAAAAAAAAATTAGATTTTGGGAATTTTAGTCTCTAACACTATTGATAGAGGATTTCTATTCTGAAATTTTGTTAAGAAGTATAGAGTCAAATTTAATACTTTTCAAAATATCATCTCACATAGAGGATTTCAAAGATCGACCTTCAAAGATCTTTTGGTAGTTGAAGCACAAAGTGAAGATTAAGAGAGCATTGCCCCTGAAGAGCATCAAGGTACTCCTATCACTCTAGTTTGAAGATCTAGTACCATCAAGCCACTACAAAGTACTCCCCATCATTGCACTATATTTTGTTAATTGATAAAAGTGAACCAGAAAGTTATGATAAAGTCGTGCAAGTTGATAATTCAATCAAGTGGGAGTTAGCTATGAAGGATGATAAGGATTTCTTATTGTCTGATCAGACATGGCAGTTAGCAGAGTTACCAAAGGAAAAGAAAACCTGCATATAACAAATGGGTATACTGGATTAAGTAGAACACGATGGTAGCAAGCGAACCTACATAATAAATGGGTATATCGAATTAAGTAGAACTTGATGGTAGCAAGCGATACAAGGCTAGACTAGTTATAATGGGATTCCAACAGAAAGAAAGGATAGACTACACAGAGATTTTCTCCCCGATGGTTAAATTGACCACAATTAGAATGATACTTGGGCTAGTGACACAAGAAGACTTGTATTTGGAGTAGTTGATGTCAGAACTGCCTTTCTTCACGGTGATTTAGAGAAAGAAATCTACATGATGTATTAACAAGGATTTGAAGTACAAGGCAGGGAGAATATAGCATGCAAACAATAGAAAGCTTGAATGGGCTCAAACAAGCTCTTAGACAGTGGTATAGGAAGTTTGATAGCTTTATGTGTAGTAATGGATTCCAAAGGTGTCAGACGGATTATTGTTGCTATGTGAAAAACCTTCGTGAATCCTATATCATTTTATTGCTATATATAGATGATATATTAATTGTAGGAACTAGCAAACATGAGATTGACAAATTAAAAGAGGAGTTGTCAAAGGAGTTTACTATGAAAGATTTGAGTGCTGCAAAATAAATCCATAGGATGAGGATCACTAGAGATGATGATATCTTGAAGCTATCACAGGAGGAATATGTGAAGAAGGTACTTAGCAGGTTCAACATAGGAAATGCAATACCCGTAAGTACTCTTTTGGCTAGTCACTTTAAATTATCCAAAGAACAATAACCTTCTGCAGAGTAGAAGCTAGCCCATATGGCCAAGGTGCCATAGGTATTTGCTATAGGCAGTCCTATGTATGCCATGGTGTGTACTAGACCAGACATTACACATGCAGTGGGAATTATGAGCAGATACATGAGCAATCTAAGCAAGCAGCATTGGGAAGCAGTGAAGTGAATTCTTAGGTATTTGAGAGGTATTATAGATTTAACTTTGTATTTCAAGAAGTCACACTTAGTTATGTGGATGCTGATATAGTAGGAGATATTAATGGCAGAAAGAGTACTATTTGTAGATTTAACCTTGTATTTCAAGAAGTAACACTTAGTTATGTGAATGTTGATATAGTTGGAGAAATTGATGGTAAAAAGAGTACTATCGGGTATATCTATATGTTGGGTGTTACTACAGTTAGTTGGGTTTTGAAGCAACAGAAGATTGTTGCTCTATCCACTACCGAAGCTGAGTATGTTGCTGTAACTGAGGCAAGCAAGAGGATGGTATGGTTGCAATCATTCTTAGAAGAATTGGGTCATAACTAGGGGAAGAGCATGTTGCCTTGTGACAGTCAAAGCGTTATTCATTTGGCAAAAAATCCTATTTAGGCTCATTATCACTTTATCAGGTAGACTTTGGAAGATGGAGCCTTGGTGCTTAAGAAGATTCATGGGAGTTTAAACCAAGCTAACATGTTAACTGAAGTTGTGTGCAACTTCAGTTAGATTTCTCTCTTGAGGATTGAGAAGTGGAGGCTGTTGTAGGGAGGATTCATGTGTATGGTGAATTAGTCTCCAAGTGAGAGATTGTTAAGAAGTGTGGAGCCAAATTTAATGCCTTTTAAAATATCACCTAATACAAAAGATTTTGGGGAATACGTTTTTTGGTCCCAGGAGCGCCCCATAGAGAAGTTTTTTGTGGCAATGAGATATTACAAAAGCAACATACAGCCGCATCCTTGAAGCTCCATGGCAGCGCTTGGAGAGAGCCAAATCATTTGTAAGATGAAACCTCACATAGCTGCGCAAGAAAAGTGCAAAGTTCGTGTTTTGTGTTTTTTTGAGATTTTTTGTAAACATATAAATAGATAGGTGGGGTTATTTTCTTTGTAGAGGGAAAAACTCAAAAATTGAGTGAGAGGGCCTTAAGAAAATCCTAAGAGAGTGTGTGCTATTTTCTCTTGTAAACTTCATTATTATCATGGTGAATTACTCTGCAGCAGCTAAAAGTGAATGTGGCTCTCACATCAAGGGTAAACCACTGTAAATTTCATGTGTTCTTATTTATTTTTCGTTTATATACTTTTTTGTTCTCGGTATAATTAAGACTTCTTATTTGCAACAAACTTAACAGAATGAATTACATTATGATTTTTAAAAATTTCAGTATTTCATGGGATTTAAATCCAATACTCAACACATTGAAAACAACTCACACTGACTAAACATCAATTCAGTGAGCCTTAATTAGCATCACATCCTTATAGTTTAATCACTGAGAATTTTACAGAATACTTTAGTAAGTGCAAACTATACTAGTCTAATAAAAGATCTTAATAGGGAGTGGTAAACAAAACATTTTACCCTTAACGTTATTATTTCTGTAATAACCTTGAGCTATTATTCATGGAAACATGATCATCTACGTTATACTATCAAAATTGATCGTCAACTTAAAGCCAGGGACCAAAACTGCCAAATAGACAAAAGTTTAGGGAAGACCAGTGTGTCACAGTGCACTTTAGGAGACTAATAGTGTGAACACTATAATTTTAGTACAAAATATTTTATTGGTTATTATTTAAAACTGATGTACCAACCTATTAATTCCTTATCCTATAGGATACCATAATGTAGTTCTTTCCATATTACAACATTGTTAGGCATCTAGAACAGTTTTATATTAAGAAAAATGGTGGGTTTATCGACCGTTCAATATCAGTTACTAGCTATAAGGATGGTTCTATTCACACCTTCGACTTAACCATTTGCACCCCCTTTAAAATAAATTTTCATATCATAGAAAAACCCTCAAACAAAATGACAAAGAAAGACAACTATAATCAACCTAATTACGTAATTAATTTATTTTTAATCAACCTCCAGTTGATGATGGCGTCTCCATAGTTATTTCTTTTCAATCAAAACTCTACATCAGAGTGAGTTAATGGGAAAAATAGTACTGTGCAAATCAAAAGCTTTTAAATTTCCTTGAAGGGTTAAAGTTTAAGCTTCCAAATTAGCTCTTAATCTCAAGTGCAGCTGAGGTACATATTCTTCCCCTTTGTTTTCTTGTTATAAATAGTTGAATACATTTGTGATGTTATTTAAAACTTGATTGGGTTTTGGGCGTTAGTCATTTGAGTATGTTGAAATTGTATGGAAATGCTAAAGTTAGCTAGAAACTCTAGCTTTTGGGGATTTTATACATGTGATGTTATCTAGTGCTTGGTTGGCTTATAGATTGTGATATGAGCAAAAATGAATGGTTGTCAAGTTGTATATTGGGCTATCGTGCATGATTAATTAGTGGAGTGAGAATTATTTATGTATGTCTACTTAAGGTTTAAAAAAAAAGTGTACCACTTAGAAATTTATGGTTAGTTTACGAAGTTTCTTACTTTCCAAGTTTTAGTTTAGCAACTTATAAATATTGTTGTCTTATTATTTTAAAAGTTCTTCCAAAAGTATCATTAAGATAGGGTTATGTGTTGTTTCAAGTGTTAATCGAATAGTTTTTTTTTTTTTGTCCAAGTCGATTTTAGAAATTAACTTGCAATTCTTTTAAGATATGTATATAATGAATGAAAGTATATGTTTAGGACCTATTAGCACATCAAATTTCTCAAAGGGATATACACTCTTCACTCTCAAACATCCTTGAACAAGAAGTAAGTAACATCTGATTTCAAAGCATTAAAAGGAACAATATTAAGTAACATCTGATTTCAAAGCATTAAAAGGAACAATATTAGTTGTGATTTTCATGTCATGTGTTCATCTATGCGTAGAAGTTTAATATTTAGATTAAATGTTAGTTTTCATGCCTATGCATAAATAGAGTTTGATATTTTAGCATTTTTATCATGGTAAAACCATCGTACCCCCAATGTTTATCAAAAAAGAAGTGTCAAGTTTGGTTTGATATCTGGGTGGGAAAGGGACGCAGTAAGGACGGGCAGAAACAAATAAGGATGATAAATTCCTTGAGGTGAAAACCAAGAAAAGATAGCTACATATGGTGGTTAATCCCTTGAGGCAAGGGGCTAAGAAAAGGTACCCACGAGAACAAGTTTCGTAAAACTCATGACCTATCTGATAGAACGCTAAATTTCGTACTTGGGTTCAAATGATTGATATAAGTAACAGTTTGAATGAAAATAGGTACAATTGGTTGTTTAATGTCATGAACATATGAAAATAAAGAAGGTGAAAGACTCTTTTTGCATGTAAATATTGTAAAGAATAAACTAAACAGTTTTGCAAGTCTGTAATGATGCTCTAATGAGAGTGCAGTTTTATTTAGTTAAAAAAGTTTAAAATGTTAGTTAATACCTACAATTTTGACTAAACCAGCTTACAAAGAAGAAATTGCTCAGTTAAAGTGGGGGATGGTACGGTTTGTATCTAACTAAACTAACGGTATAACAGTTCCCTTCTCATTTAATTTAAAGAGTTAATTTCTATCGTAGTATATGTTTCTTTTTACTGTCAGATTTCGTGAACAGCTACATCACTTTTATTGATCGGTTTTGCCACAAAAGCTATCACAGTTATCTTCAAGCTTAATATGATTTGCCACATATAGTTTGCTAGGAAAAAAGAAGCAGCAAATATAAGGAAAAATTATTACCTAGTGACTTGTGAGTGCCAACCAGATAGATCAGCCGATTCGATTAAAGCAGCTCTCCACTTGTTCACCATTTCCATTTCATCCTTGAAACGGTCCTCATGCTTCACGAATGACGTCTTATAGCTTCCTTCTTGTTTCCGTATATCAGATGGATCTACTTCATAGAAAATTGGTATTACCATCTGCTTCTTTTCTCGGCGGCGTTCAAGTATATGAGTGAGCTCACGCAAGCACCATGTTGAAGAAGCGTAATCTTTCGAAAAAATAACTATTGCAATCTTTGACTTCTGAATTGCTTCAGGAAGTGCAAGTTGTATTTCGTCTCCTCTCTCAAGGCTTTTCTCATCAATATAAGTCTCGATTTGTTTTCGTTTCAAAGCAGCATAAAGATGGCTCGTGAAATTATTTCGTGTGTCTTCACCTCTAAAACTGAGAAAGACATCGTATTTCTCACAATCAGAGGAAGAAAGGGAAGAAGGAGAAGCACCATAATCATCCATATCGATATCTCAGAAAATCACTCCAGAAAAGACAGAACAAAAGGCTTCTTTTGCTTCTTTCTGTATTGTTAGAATGAAAGCTCTCTTAGCAACTTCCTTCTTTCTGCATTGAGATTAATAAAAGCAACAAATTGCAGATAGACACACCAACATGGCCTGAAAATATAGGAAATTGCTTGGAATTGCTTTAGCAACTTCCTTGTGGCTTCTGCTTTTTAGGAACAAGACAAACAAGTCAACATTTATCAACTACTCTGCAAGTCATTTCCACTTGGGCATTTCTAATGAAAGTGTATTATAATCATCCCTAGTTTCAAAAGTGTACACGCTTCCAAAGATAAAAATAAAAACTCTCCGTGAATAAAGAACTTTCTTTTAAAAAAATTATTATTTTGCTGTAATGTTCTCGGAAAATTAATTAATTGATTTCCTCTCACGCGTTCTCTTTTCTTATTCTTTTTTTTTTTATAACAAAAGTAAGGATAGTCATGGTCATCACTATGACCTACTTGCATAATATATATATATATATAGAGAGAGAGAGAGTCGATTAATAGAATTATTTGCTTTATGTATATTATATCTTGAATTTTTAATTTTGATAAAATACACCTTAAATTTATAAAAAATTTAATAATAGATTTGAATCACAAGATTCGCACATGAGGCTTTTTTAATAATAGACCTCATCATTTTAAGAAAAAAAATTAAAGCTTAGATGTAGAAAAAAAAATTAAATGGGAACTAAAAATAGCTATTAGATGTTGACAATAATTTATAAATTCAAAGTGTATTTTGGGAAAATTTAAATTTTAATATACATTATGTAAGTAGCATTTACTCATATATATATAATTACTAGCATAATATATATAACATTTACCTTGTTCGGATTTTTTTTCGTATCACCTTCCTATGAGATTTGGTGGATGGTTGAAAAAAAAAAAAAGAAAAAAGAGAGAAATTTGGCTCCACCGGGAGGCGCCCTAGCTTACGTCTTTGGACAGATTTATTATTTGAGAAATTGTGGTAGGTGAAGGCCTTTTCAACAACCCGTATTAAAAATGTTCAAACTTTTTTATCTAAGAAAATAGTAGCATTTTTTTTAATTTAAACTAGAAAATAGGCATTTGTTTAAATGAGAATTTACTTATTCCAATTCTGTTTCTTTACTTTGTTCAATACTCTCCAAATTGGTATTTTTTAGATGCCTTAAAATCTGGTACGTTTCTTAATAAACATCAAAATTCAGGCTGACAGTGTAAACGACAGAACTAGATGAACAAAAAAATAACAAGCAAAAGACAAGGCGTTTGGCATTAAATAAAACAGCAGGTTTTTTAACATTATTAGACGCCTCAAAGTGATTCAATTTCTTCATGTTGTTTAATACTGTTCAGATTAGTAATGTTTCAGATGCCTCAAAATCTGGTTCGTTACAGGAAGGACGTGATCACCTCAGATAAGTTATTATATTCAATAATATATTATAGGATCGACCTGATAATTGAGATAAGATATTAGATTCAATAATATATAGGCATTGTCTCATTTCCGGCACATGGCCGTCCGCCCGGCCTAGGGAGCATCTTTATGTCGTACGGAGGTGTAGAATTCAGGGACAAGTGCTGTGCAAAGTGAAGGTGCGCCAGATACCTTACTTGGCTAAGTGACACTTGGCAGCAATGGGGTATATTGGCAGAAGTTTGGCTGGAGACAGCAAAGCATGCCAGGAATAAGCAAATATAATATTGGATTGAAGGGCTTTGTAGTAATTTTGGTGGCTAGGAAAATAGGCTGATAGGCTTCGAAAAGATGTAAAAGCTGAAGCTGATGTCCAAGGACATATAAATAAAAGAATATTATTTTGTGTACCTCTAGTCATAATGAGGTATCAAATTACTCCCAAAAGGATCTAACTGACGTTGAAATAGAAATTATTAGGAGGTGAGTTGGATTAAAACATGAATGACATCGTAAGGAATTGTTTTGAAATTTATAGATCAATGATGATTGAAATGTAACATTTGTACTTAAAAGGTGATATCTATAGTCTGATAAGTGGCATAAAGTACAAGGTTAAACTAAGGATGAAGCTTATAGAAAGTAGTTTGTTGTGTATCCTATTATTTATTTTAGTATATGTCCCATTGGAATAGAATCCCATAACATGTAGAGTTGTTCTTATCAAGCTCATGAGTGGGAAAAAATTGGTTGAAGGAATCAATGAAAGCACCTATTAGTCATCGTTGGTTGTGCTGATTGTATAGATGTAAACAAAACGTAAAAGGAAGCAACAAAATTTTTGTGACTCATATTTTATTTTGGTTGTGTAAGATTATCACTGGTAGGCAATTAAAAAAGTAGCAGTGTGTAAAATGAATGAGTAAGAAATAGTTTGGCGTTGGATTTATGTGTCCATATGCAATTGCTTCAAGTAAAAATACTGATTTGCATGAGCTGATGGGGTCACAATATGCGGGTCTAAGGAATGTTAAGGGTAAAAGCGATAGTGGTGTTAGGTAGATGAATATTTTTTCCTACATGTCTAGACCTTGAAGCCCATCTTCTCTTAGAATAGCAGACGAAGGGGCTTATTGCTGTCTATTTAAGAATTGAATTGATGAAGAAATGGTTTTGTAAAGCTGTCAAACCTCAATTTCTTGCAGTCTTTATGTTCATAAATTTTCATTAACTTGGAGTTGTTTCACTTGGACAGATCTAGTTTTCTTATTGTCTATATAAGAATTGAATTGATGAAGTTATAGTTTTGTAAAAACATCATGCCTCACTTTATAGCATTCTTTATACTCATAAGTTTTCCTTAATTTGGTATTGTTTCTCTTTCAGGATTATGATATTCAGGTACACATGTACTCATAGCTGAGGGACAAAAATGCAATGAGCAAGTAGCCCATACGTTTCCTCAAGCCGTTACGATCATAGACTAGAATGCAAGTAGTAAAAGGAAAACTTCGTTCATGATGAAGTATTGGATAAGCTATCTTGTATAAAGGACAGACATGTTATAGATACTTATGTTAATTGAACGCTACAATATAATATTTTAAGTGTCACAATGCTCTTAGTATAGGGGACTAATAGTGATTATAATTACCCTTTTTCAGTCCAATATATTTATTGGGTCTTATTGAAAACTGAGGTGCCAACCTATTAATTCGTTGCCTTACTGGATACCATTATACACAAAAGGCTTCTTTTGCTTCTTTCTGTATTGTTAGAATGAAAGCTCTCTTGGAGTCTTGACGCCTTTGAGATTAATAAAAGCAACAAATTGCAGACAGACACACCAACATGCCTGAAAATATAGGAGATTGCTTGGAATTGCTTTAGCAACTTCCTTGTGGCTTCTGCTTTTTAGGAACAAGAAACAATAAGTCAACATTTATCAACTACCCTGCAAGTTCATTTCCACTTGGGCATTTATAATAGAAGTGTATTATAATCATCACTAGTTTCAAAAGTGTACACGCTTTCAAAGATAAAAATAAAACTATCCGGGAATAAAGAACTCTTTTTTTCCAAAAATGTTATATTGCTGTAATGTTCTCCGCCAATTAATTAATTGATTTCCTCTCACGCGTTTTCTTTTTTTTTTTTTTTCTTTACAAAATTAGGGATTGTCATGGTCATCACTATGACCTACTTGCATAATATATATATATATATATATGTATACACACACAGTCAATTAAAATTATTTACTTTTTGTATATTATATCTCAAACTTTTAACTTTAATAAAATACACCTTGTATTTATAAATAACTATTGAATATTGAGGTCTAATAGTTAACAAATTTTAAATAGATGGTGACTTAGAATCACGAGATTCGTATATGAGCCTTTTTCAATGATAGAGCTCATTATTTTTTTTTTAAACAAATTGAAGCTTTGATGTAGAAAAAAGTATTGAATGAGAACTAAAAGTAGTTATTAGATATTGACAATAATTTATAAATTTAAAATACATTTTGTTAAAATTAAAATTTGAAAATATATTATACAAAAAGAGAATAATTTAAGATGCATTAATTTACTCATATATATATATATATATATATAATAATTACTAGCATAATATATATAACATTTACCTTGTTCAGAATTTTTTTTTTCGTGTCACCTACCTATGAGATTTGGTGGATGGTCGAAGGGAAAAAAAAAAAAAAAAAGGAGTTATTGGCTCCACGCGGAGGCGCCCCCTGTTTACGACTTTGGACCAATTTATTATTTGAGAAATTGTGGTGGGTGAAGGTCTTTTCAACAACCCGTATTAAAAATGTTCAAACTTTTTTATTCAAGAAAATAGTAGCATTTTTTTTTTAATTTTAAACTAAAAAATAGGCATTTGTTTAAATGAGAATTTATTAATTCCGATTCTATTTCTTTATGTTGTTCAATACTCTCCAAATTGGTATCTTTTAGACGCATTAAATCTGGCACGTTTCTTAATGAACATCAAAATTCAGGCTTACAGTGTAAACGACAGAACTAGATGAGCAAAAAAAATAACAAGCAAACGACAAGGCGTTTGGCATTAAATAAAACGGCTGGTTTTTTTAACATTATTAGATGCCTTAAAACGATTCTATTTCTTTATGTTGTTTAATAGTGTTTACATTAGTAATGTTTCAGATGTCTAAAATCTGCTTCGTTACAAGAAGGAACTGATCACCTCAGATAAGATATTAGATTCAATAAAATATATATATAGGCAATGTCTCGTTTCCGGTGCCCGGCCATCCGCCCGGCCTATGGAGCAGCTTTATCTCGTATGGAGGTGCAGAATTCAGGGACAAGTGCCATACAAAGTGAACGTGTATCAGATATCTTACCTGGCTAAGTGACACTTGGCACGCAATGAGGTATGTTGGCAGGTGTTTGGGTGAAGAGAGCAAAGCATAGTAAAAGGCGTTAAATGTTAAGTATGCATTAATATGTGAGAATTATATTCTTGAGAAAATAATGATATCAAATATGATTTTTAGGAATTAAGATTATCACGTTTGATTGTATATAAAAATCTTTTATTAGATTTTTAAAAATAATATATTACTTTGTTTGGTTGTACATAAAAATTTTATATAATTGACAAAATAATTTATAGTATTAATATTAAATGTATCAATATAATAAATTTGTATTAATATTAAATAATAGTAATATAAATATAAATAATAAAATAATATTATATATAATTTAACATTAATATTACTATGAATATTTAATGTTATTATTATCATTATTATTAAATAATTATTATTTTATATTAATATAATACTTTCTTTATATTATATAAAAATATTAATTTATAATAATCATAGAATTATTATTTAACAATATATTAATATTAAAATGTTGTATATAATATATAATATATTGATATGAATATAAATAATAATAAAAATATAATTCTTAATAATATATTTGTATTTATATTGATATTAGCATAAAAAAAATATTGTTATCGAAAATATTAAACATATTTAGCTAATTTTATATTTATAATTATTATAATAGTATTTATCTAATTTAATAGTAATATTACTATGAATATTAATATTAATATTATACTATTCATATTGATGTTATATTATTATGTTTTTATTATTAATGTTATTATTATTCTTAATTATAATTTTATATTGATATAATATTTATATCTATATCATATATTAATATTAATTTATAATAATAGTATGAAATTATTTTATTTTATTATTATATTGTTTATATATATATTATATTCTAATATTAATTAATAATAATATATATTATATTTAGATATTATATATGTAATATATTATATATTATTATTATTGTTAATGTTATTATTATCATTATTATCAAATTATTATTTTATATTGATATAATTTTTATATTTATATTGCATAGAAATATTAATTTATAATAATATTATAATAATAATAATAATTTAATAATAATATAATTATTATCATCGTCATCATGGAAAAAAAAAAGGTGAGATTTTTATAGTTTTGAGATTCCTAAGAATATGAATATCACCTTGTTGGATGGGCTTCCCATGAGAATGAGTTTCGTAGAAATCCAAAACTCAGATTACTGCATACCAAACATGAGAATCTGTAAGATTTCTATTCTCATCTCAAGATTACTACATACCAAACACCCCCGGAGAATAAGCATATATAATATTAGTTTGAATGACTTTGTAGTAATTTTGGTGGATAAGAAAGTAGGCTGATATGCTTCGAAAAAAGATGTAAAAGTTGTTGTCCAATAACATGTAAATAAAAGAACATTGTTTTGTGTGCCTCCAGTCATAATGATGCAACCGATTTCTCCAAGAAAGGATGTAACTGATGTTAAAATGGAAATTATTAGGAGGTGAGTTGGATTAAAATATGAACGACATGATAAGGAATTGTTTTGAAATTTGTAGATCGATGATAACTGAAATGTAACATTTGTACTTGAAGGTGGTATTTATAGTCTGATGCGTGGCTTGAAGCAAAAGGTTAAACTCAAGGTAAAGCATATAGAAAGTAGTTTGTTGTGTATCCTACTATTCGTTTTAGTGTATATCCCATGAGTATAGAATCCTATAATATATGAAGCTATTCTTATCAAGCTAATAAGTAGAAAAAACTGGTTGAAGGAATCAATGAAAGCAACTATTAGTCATCATTGGTTCTGATGGCTATATAGATGTAAAAAACGTTAAAGGAAGCAACAAAGTTCTTGTGGCTCCTACTCTGTTTTAGTTTTATAAAATAAATTAAAAAATTTATCACTAATAAGCAACTAAAAAGTTAGCAGTGTGTTAAAAGAATGAGTACCAAATAGTTATGTGTCTGTTTTATGTGGTCTACATGCACTTGCTTCAAGTAAAGGTGCTGGTTTGCACGTGCTGACGGGGTCGTAATATGCGGGTTTAAGGAATGTTAAGGGTAGGGTAAAAGCGATAGTGGTGTTAGGTAAATGAACATTTTTTTTCCTGTCATGTCTAAACCCAGAAGCCTATCTTCTATTGGAATAGTAGACCAAGTGGCTTATTATTGTCGATTTAAGAATTGAATTGATGAAAAAGTTATGGTTTTGTAAAGATATCAAGCCTTAGTTTCTTACAGTATTTATACTCGTAAGTTTTTGTTAACTTAGAGTTGTTTCTCTTTAATAGATCTAATTTTCTTACTGTTCATCTAAGAATTAAATTAATGAAGAATTCATGGTTTTGTAAAAACATCAAGCCTCACTTTGTAGCTGTCTTTATACTCGTAAGTTTTCATTAACTCAGGGTTGTTTCTTTTTAATAGACCCAATTGGTCTTAAAATAAGCTAGGAATAAGGGAATATGTAGGTAAGTAAAGTGATTTATATCCCATATTATACGGTAACATCTAAGAAGTGTTATATTCAAGTACACATGTACTCATATCTGAGAAATGAAAATGCAATCAGAAAGTGCCCTATGTGTTTTCTCAAGCCGTTACGGTCATAGGCCAGTCTGCAAGCAGTTAGAGGAAAAATTAGTTAATTATGAAGTATTGGATAAGCTATATTATAGAAAGGATTAGACATGCAATGAAATTGCTTATAGTTTTATGTAAGTAAAAGATGGTGGAGCCTGTTTAGGCAAACTAATACTTCAATTACCTATAGTTTAATAGTAAGAGAAAAGGTTTCTTAACTGCATAGCCTGCATGCACTTGGAATGTAGTAACAAATTGGTAGTAAATGTGTAGATGTACCAGATGGTAAGTAAAGTGCTTCTTGGTGTAACATGTGAGTGATATTAAGGTACCAAAGAAATGTTTATTTTACAATTGAAATTTGAAATCACTTTCATAGCTTGTATGTCATGGGACAGAATATAATATGGGCCATTACATAGTCTTTCTTCTCGTTTCAGTTCACTAAAATGTCTAGAAAATGATGGACTAAGGGAGGCACGTGTTAATTACTTGGGGTCGTGCAAATATGGTTAGAACTTTGGTTCACAGCTGACTTTGCATAGAGTCTAAAAATTCGTTTGGCTGCTCGTGCTGTTGTGTAGATGAGGTCTGAAATCAGCTTTGTTGTGATTAGAAAATAGGGTGGTAGTATTGTCCCATGGAGGCATAATTATTCGAGGAGGCTTAAGATTGTTGTTCAAAAACTCCATGCGAGAGGTTGTTAACCTTCATGCCCTTTTCTTTGTTCAATGGGCTAGTTTGCATGTTGTGACCATGACCCTTGCAAAGCCTACAGTTCCTTTTGGAGCTATTTGTGACCGCATTACTATCCGCATTTGCTCTCTACTGTGGGCGGTTTGTTGTGTCCTTGTTTCGAACATGCACAAGATCTATGTGAATCTCAAAAGAAGTACTCAAATCATTATCCATTGAAAGAGGAGGGGAACTAGATGGATGGCTAAACACCAAATTCCTAAACTTGAGAGTTAAATGTGCAATTTCATGCCTAGCCTCCTTGTAGAATCCTCATGTTTTGCTGCATGGTAGGCCAACTAGTTAAATTCAGAGTGTAGAGCTCCAAATTGAGTGAGTTCCAAGATCTTTTGGCTGCCTGGAGTTTGAGTGTGGCTAATGGTCAACACCTATGCTTTGCATCAACAATCCACTTGGGAACTATAAGGGAATCAAGGATGCGTGCTATATTTAGGAATTTTATAGCCGCGAAAATGTGTCTGCAAGGAAATCCATCCATTTCGAATAGGAGGCAGTTGTAGTTTAGATGCCCGTTGGTCTTGTGGAACTGCAAGATGTAAGAGGAGTCTCCATGTGGAAACTTTGTTAGTGAATAATGTTGATAGTCACTGTTTTCATCATTAAGTCTTACCGAGTAAGCATGCAGGAGGCTAATCTCTTCTGCAACGTGTTTTTTAAATACACGATGAGTGTACATTGAGGTAGCATGCTTGTAGTAAGGCCTGAGAACATTCCCCTGAGCTATTGAAGGCGTCGTCTGCCTACAATAGAAGTCATCTTTCAACTCCTTCTGGCGGAGCTTAGTTATTGCGCTGTCTATCAAGCAGATAGATTCTGTCAAACTCTTTGTAATGTTTAGGTAGTCCCTTATGGTCCTATTCAAGGACTCACTCCGTTGAGTGCTCTGTATGCCGGCGAAGAAGTTTCCATGCAAAATATGTGTTGGCCTAGCTCTCTCTTTTTTTCAAACACGAATGTTGCCCAAAAGTTGTTCTCCAACTCGTACGTGAGCGTCAAAGCCTGCCACCGCTCGAGGAACTCAGACTCCGAATAGTAATCGTATATCAACTCCTTGAGGTCGTGGGTGAAACTAATGTCCTTGATGTTCTTTCCCGCGATCTCCATTATATGCCAAGCACATAGCCTATGTGTTGCCTTAGGCAAAACCTAGGAGATTGCATTTTTTATAGCATTGTCCCTATCCGTAACCATGACTTTAAGCCCCTTATCATTTATACCCTTTAGAAACACTCCCAAGCCCAGATAAATGAGTCCATCATTTCGTCGCACAACAATGTGATGCCAAATACGGTTGTCCTCCAATAATAGTTTGCCCCGACCAGTAGAAGTAAAGGCTTGTGGTACTTGTTGGTCCTATATGTGGTGTCAAAAGCCAAAAGATCACCGAAAACTGAGTGATCCTTCCTAGAATACCCGTCAGGTTATAAGATGTTACACAACCTGTTCTCTTTGTCTACAATATAGATGCAGTAAAAGTCACCACCGTGGCTTTTAGCAAGGCATCGAATGTAACCGAAAGCACTCTTAGAATCGTTATGTCTCTATTCCTGTCCTGGGCTATACACGCCTGAAGAAGCTTGTTGTGGAGGTCTTTTTCAAGGAACGGTTGTTCTAACGGCCCCCCTACTTAAGAGCAATGAAGTCTATAATTGGATGTCCCTCATGCCTGCCCTTTTCATGGCGAGACACCTAAGCTATGACATCGTTGGTTGGTCATCTCTTGGTTTGATCTTAAATATCTTATATGCAATTGTGGAAAGCAGTAGTGGTTATGACAAAGGTTGAAGCTTTTAGCTACCCACCTATTGGAGCAGATGGTCTTCTCTATACATAGCAATGTTTTGTACCTGTACTGTGTTTCGGCGTGCAGGAGGGGCTCCGCTTTTGCAGTTAGACATTTATCCTTTTCGTCCTTCGATATCCCTCTCTTGACCAATAGAAGTGCCTACTCATGATCTTTCCATTAAGTTCTCACCTTCTGGTATGCTTTCTCTAGTTGAACCAACGAATATGGAGTACATTTTGTAGAAAACTTCCCATGCATCAACAGTGTCTAGCTCTTTTCCGACTGTCATCCTTGATGAAATTGGATGTCGGTTTCGTCAGATGAAGCAAAGCCATCAATTCTGTCTAGTCATTTAACTGGTAATCAAATGATTGGCTTCCTTCAATGTCATGCTCCCTGTTGTCCATGAATACGTGCCAATTTGTATTACACAAAACCAAAGACGATCAGTCAAATAGAATTGGGCATGTTAAGCTGCTATTACAAAAGTCACGTATTAAAATAAGTCTCAATATTCAATGTAAATTGTATGCGCCAATCATATAGCAAAATTGTATCTGTCGCTTCAAGTTTGCATAGTGAATAGAATGAGGCTTAAATGAAGCGTCAACCGTCAAGTTAATCGGTCCATGCCTAAATTTGTGATTATTATAAATGGCCCTATGAATTCAATATGATTACGACACTTGTATTATAACATTGAGATTCCCATATACGTATAAAATTATCAGTAACATAATGTGACCATTGTTTTAATTAAATGTACTCCAAGGTCTACCAATTTGTGAGTAGAATAAAGCACAATAATCACTTGCATTAACATGTTGCAACCTAACTCGAATGTCATAGCATCAAGGTGGGCTATATGTCTAACATCATTTTGTAAAATCCTTGGCAGTAAATGTGAATGCACAGTGATACAATTTATTTAGTGTGGTCGTTGTGAAAACGAGACTAAGCCCGACATTGGTGGAATTATGCAAATATTTAGGCACATTTCGAACAAGGAGTTCAATAACAAGAGAACAATTACGTTCTGATGAAAATGGGTTCAAACATAACTAGGTTTACTAACCATTTATGACGAAAGCATTGTAAACGTAATATGGTTACAAGTCATGTCTTAAACCCTATACACCTGCACAAGTTCGTTCATACTACAGCCATACTATCACATAGTGTGCGTAATGCAAACAATTTTAATCTCTAATCCCAAACTATAGGCCATAATTAATTTTCCAAACAAAGAGGCATAAAGTATGGTACTAGAATGCTAGATCAAGCGTTAAAAAGGAAGTGTATTACCTAATCGATTAAGTTCAAAACGCTAGGGATTGGATCCCAGACAATTACGCTTTGAAAGTGATTTGATCAAGTATTTCCCTAACATTCCTCCAACCTAGATGGCGACCATGGCTTTCCTCTTTGGGAAGAACTAATATGCCTCGAACCTGGGAAAAGTTTTCAACTCTTTTAGTGGGCACACTCTAAGTAATTGAATGATTGCGGCGTGCATAAAGCTAGGCTTCAAGCTAATGGGTCCTAATGTTGGTTGTCATAGTGAAAACACGATATGGGCCCTTTGATGAAGGATTGGGCTCTTAAAAGGCCCATGAAACCGATCCACATACATGCAGGCATCTTGGGTAATGAAGATGAGCTATACATGCGGAAGATACTCTAGCTAGATGTGCACATGTGTTTGTAATATCACATTGCCCTTCAAGTTTTTGTAGTCACGAAGTTTGCATCCTTGTCCTTTACAGCATTATCAATCCCAAGGTTTTGCCTTTACAAATTATTTTTTATAATTAAGTTATTTGCTTTTCATTACAAATTCCTTGATAATTGTTATTTTGGGGCGTCATAAGACATGGTTCATTACATTTAGTTTATCAATTAATCATTAATGCAAAAGTGAAGACTTTATGTTCAAATGTCATGAAAATTCATCATTTGCTTAGGATCTTGTGTTCTTACAAGGCTAAAAATTTTTGGTACTTTTTTACATCATAGATACGAGGTACCAAAAAAAAAAAAAAAAAAAAAAAAACTTAAACAATTGATCACACACCCCACTGTTTTTAGCAACAAAATCCAGCAAAATTAGACTTACCATGTAGGACGTGGTTTATTTGTTTTTATCTAACGGTGAACCAATTTTATTTTGGGTTGGTGAATTTGATGTCATTTCCTGTAATAAGAACAAAGTAACTATTTCAAGACAAAACATTTTCTGTAATGCCTAGAAAATTCACAAGTTAGAATCATGACTTAATCGTGATTTATGATTATGAATTTTCTTAATTAATGAGCATTTTGTGAGTCTTAATAGCTATAAGACTTTAGTAATAGATAGTATAATGAATACACAACCTTATGTAACCTTTGTTTGAAACAGATAACCAAATGAATGTTGTAATGGTACACTTAAATAATTCAAATAATTACTCGGTGTGCTAAATGAAGTTTTTTTTAATTCAATAAATCTATGTACGAGTCAAAGTATGTGACATCCATAAGGATCTCAATAAGGATATTTAAATTGAGATTATATGATAAAAAAATTCTGATTCGTGACAAATTATACTCAATTCCCATATGCTAACAGTTTAGAAACAAAGTGTAAGGTCATCCGCTCAACGCCATAAATCAGAAAATGGTGAGCATAAATTTTATGACTATAAGATCGATCTTAAAATTTAATGAGATTATAAAGTATGATAAGAATTTTAAGAAAGTCATAAGGATTTTTAGAAATTCAATGATTCCAATATCTTATATGTGTACAGTTAGTTTTTATACATGTTAGTAATTACACAAAATTTATTATTGTTATTATAATAATAATAATAATAATACTAGCAGTTGTAATAATTATAGTAAAAAGAAGAGATAGAGAGCGTTAATGAAGTCCACAAATATTGATGAGCCTTTAAGGCAATGCTACATCATAAATAGATTACTTTCAAATCCAAAATTTGATTAAAGAAACTTTAAAAGCGCCTATGAGTTAGATATAGACCCATAAATGGCTATTTACGAAAAATAGTTTGTGTTATGTCGTAAAGTACGTAATTGTACTAAAGCTTAATTTTAAAGAAAATTGACTTATAGATAGTCAATTTAATGTACAAAAATTTTATAAATCATGACTATTATTTTTATAATAAAATTTAGAAATTATAATACAAAAATTTGTTATGAAAAATATATGTTTCAATTAATATTTAAAAGCTTTAAAAGTTACAAAAAAATATTATTATTTTGATCAAAGCTCAAAATTTGAATTAAATTGACTTATAGATAGTCAATTTAATCTACGAAAATTCTTATAATTTATGACTATCATTTTATGATAAGTCTATAAATTGTTCTCATGTTAAGTTTAAAAGTATAGCTATTAAAAGAAAAGATTTATAATGAGACATATATTTTTATTTACTAATTAATGTTTTAAAAATTTTAGAATCTAAGAAAGATTGTTTGATCAAGTCAAACTTTAAGTTTTAATCAAAGTTCTTACATACAAAATATTATGTTTAACAAATAAAATACATATATGATAAAATTGGTGAATCAACTATTTTAAAGACAATACTATTAAAGTTTATATGTCAGAATGAAATCATGAAATCCATTCAGTATAGATAAATTTATGGAAATGATTTTTATAATTGTATGAAGATTTTAATAAGGCAACGATACAACAAGAGAATTAGAAATTATGTAATTATTTTTTTAAAGAACATGAATACTACAGTTTTAAAAAGTACATTTATGTTTACAAAAATTTCCAGTTTATGGATCAAAAGTTTGATTAACCCAACCACAACACAATCTAGGCCTCAAAGACTAGTGAGTCTCTATAAATACTTAAAATGCAACAAAAAGGAGAAAAATAAGGGAAAAAAAAGCCAAAATTAGATCATATTTTCTTTCTCTACACTTTCTCTCTCCTCTAACTCTGGTTAAGATTTTGGCATTGGTTTTTGACATTTTCAATGCCAACAAAAAGCTCTCGATAAGCTGGTTCCAACAAAGTGTTGTGCAGACTGTAACTCTGTCGAAATAGTCCACGTTCGCGAGTAAAGCTACGAAGAACCCATTTCTTCCCGACGAGATTTGTCCACCGTCTAAGCATCAATCAACACGATCTTGGTATCTACGGTCTCAGAATGCAGAAAGGAACATAATGGCACCAATGTTTGTGGTTGATTTTGTCCAGAATCGCCCGATGGAGCTGCCCTGTCCCTGCCGACGTGCCACCACTCAATCTCGCTGTCACCGATGATGATGAAGCACGCCGCTGACACCAATCAATTCAAAACTCCACTATGAAGAAAATGCCTCAACCAATTGTGCCATAGCATTAGCGCTCGTAAGAGATTGAAGATCTTTGCCATCGCCATCGTGGTTGAGCTTGGCTTTGTCATTTCCAACGATGTTGGACCAAATTAAGCACATGACCATGTTCAGAGGATGATAGGGAACTTTTCCCCCTCTCAATTCATGAAATTGCCACTGGTGGCCAGAGATCCTCATCTCTACCATGTGCTGCTACATGAAGAGTCGAACCTGCCCATTTTAGCGACATTAAGTTAAATTAAAGACTTAGTTACTGTCAGACGAGGATAGGGAAGCTTTTCCCTCTCCCAATTTCATGAACGCCTCACGTGAAGGCGTAGATCAGTCTCCCCTATCATGTGCTACTATAGAGCTCTCAGAACCACCATTCCATGGTGTGTTGAGGCAAGCCATGCTTTGATGGAGCTCGAGTCTGGTGAAATTGATGCTACCATTGAACTCAGCGGACCTAGGAGCTAAAGTTCCACCATTAACCGACCACTAGAGTTATCGTAAATGCTGCCACGAGCCGTCGTAGGTAGCTGGGCTTCGCAACCTCAGGTTTTGGTGATCTTGACCTCTAATCGATGATCGAAGACCACCTCCCTACTTATTTCGACATTCCGAACACAATGGTGCCCTTTATTCGAGCTAATTCTACTCTGTTGACAATCATTCGGTACTTGCTGCATGTAGATTGAGGTGACTTAGACTGTAGAATGGAGTCCTGAATAACATTTTCAGCAATTATAAATCTCCATAAAGCATTCCTAGCCATCCATGGTCGCCCGAGGATCACTGTCGAGGATGTTTCGTAGTCTTTAGATATTGCGAGATTTGATTGGAACCACTTCGCTCAGAGTCTAGATAAGTAGGAATCTTGCCTACAATATGAACAGTTTTTAAATAAATTGTTTTATATGTTTTCATAAAAATTTATGAAATGCATTATCAATGATTTGTCACGCTGTGTTATGTTATGATATGATATTGTGTTATGATATTATGATTTCTTATGCTTATGTCATGTCATGTCATGTTATATTGTGATTATGTCATAATCAATATGTGATATATGCAATCAAATTGTTTAGTCACCTTTAAGTAAAGCATGTTTATGATTTATGGTTTATGATTTATGTAATTGTGATGTTATGTAGTAATATGTCATACTGCATATATACAATAAAATAAGTGAAATTAATATGTCAAGTTAAGGGTGTCGTAATAACCTCTTGACCTACGAGGAGCTTTCAATACCGCTAATGATCTTTGCGTCGTTGGGAACCTCGTGAAACTTGACTTCACAAGGATCATGCGCAATCATACGATCACTCGGGCCCAATTAATAAAGTATGTTATAATTTAAAAAAAATTAAGCATAAAACAAATTGATAAGCAAGCATAAAATGTTCATGCATATTTTTATTTAAATGATTTTAAATATGTTTTGCAAGTCTAATTTCTAACTTGTTGAGCGAAAGCTCTTTTAAATATGTTTATCCTGTAGGTAAGAAAACCTACTAATGACACTTGATGGGCAGTGGTGAGTGACGGACGAATGATGAAGTCGGAAATAAATACCGCTCACGTAATTTGTAATATTTTCGCATTTTTAGTTTAAGAATTTATGCATGCTTTTATTTTGCAAAATTATGTATGTCTTTAGCTTAAAAGTTATGTATGTATAAATAATGATTAAAATTATGTAATTATGCTTTAAAAACCAAGATTTTAATCATACAACTTTGGTCTATAGAATTTTAAGGTTTAAAAATGTTGCAATAGACAATGCAATAAATACACGAAATTATTCAAGTGAGAAAATTTTAAGATTATTTAGAATTAAAATTGATTATAGGAGTTTTACATTAAATTAAGAAATAAATTTTATGAATATGTTTTATGAATTTATTATTATGAAAGTTTAAATGATTATGCTTTAGGAAACTATTATGATGGACTTAAGAAAATAAGTTATAAAAAATTATGATTATATTAAGTTTAAAAAAAAGATTAAGCTTTAAGAAACCAATGTGTTAGTTTTAAGATATTAAATTATAGGAAAAATAGAACGATAATTTTAAGTAAGGATTTTAATGAATATGTTTTATGAATTTGTTATGAGAGTTTAAAAGAATATCTTTAAGGAATTAGTATGTTAGACTTAAAATTTTAAGTTATAAGAAATTATATTTTAATTAGTTAAAAAAATTAAGTTTTAAGAAAGCATTATGTTAGTTTGAAGATAATAAATTACAAGTAAAACATATAGAAAATTTTTATGAAAGATTTAAAGAGCATTTAAAATAGGATTTTATTTCAACATTTAATTTAGTATTGTTTTTAAAATAGTTTTTTTTAAATTAAGAAATGTTTTAAAAGCAATAGTTTTTAAATAATTACCGTTATGTTTAAATGAAAAGATCTAAGGAATTGTTATGGTTATGTTTATAAAGTTAATATATGATGTATGTAATGAATTACATCTTTAAAGATTATGATTATGTTAAAAAGCAATAATTCTTATTACATTACAATCACATTTAAGAAATTAATATTACTATGTTAGATTTATGGACATAAGTTTTAAGAAATGATTATTCTTTCTTTTAAGTTTAAATGTTAAGAATCATCAGGATTTCATTTAAAAAAAATTTATTCTGCATTTTAGGTACTTTACATTTAAGGTATGTCAAGTTTTACGATTATGTACTTAAGCAACAGCCCTGTAAGTAGGGTTATTCTAGTTGGTATCAGACCAAGTATCGTACCATCCTACTTCACATCGTCACACGTCTGCTTCACCACAGTCCAACTAAGTTAAGTTAAGTAGATGTTAAATTAAGTTATGTTAGTTGTTTGGTGCCAATATTTCAAATAATGACAATCAAACTATTGGCATACCAGGCATGGTTTTAGATGTCTTCTCTAGGCCCAACGTTAAGCCTAGCCATCATGCAGCCTCAAATCATAGGAAGCGGTATTGGGTGCCAACTTCTTGAGTGAGTTGGATAACACCTAGAATCACGTGGATGCTTGAATCAACGCTTCAAGATTATCAACACTCAGAGTACGAATTTGGTCAAGAATATTTAGACATACAACTAGCAATTCAAATAAAATAATTAAAATAATCATAAAATAGTTATTTTCTAAATTTCTTTACTCACTTCCTCAAGGCTTGCTTCTTATTTTTATTTTATTCTTTCACCCCTTTTTATAAATAAGGAAGCTACTACGAATGAGGCAACTACATCTCAAAAAGAAAAGAAGCCCGCAACTCCTTTTCAGCTTGACTGCTAACCTATGACCAAAGTCACCCCACATGCAGCATGTGAATGGATCTCCACTAAAGCCAATTCTATTAGCAGATGGATAACACCCCTCAACCTGCCACAAGAATAAAGGAAGTCATAGTTAGGATATGCAAGGGACGCAAGAAAGAAATCTTCTTCAAAAAATTACCACCAAAGGCGATGAAGTCAAGACACTTCTCCGAAACACGAATGAGCATTTTGTTAGAAAGATTTCTTAGCTTAGACTATTAAGAAGGACATCGATATCTGAGTTAGAGATGACATAGAAGAATAGATAGGCATAGTACCACTGCAGGATTAGTAGTGTGATATGCCATACGATTAAGCATGTATGAGGTATAATATAAAAGATAAGATTTGCATATGAATATTAGAACGTTCCTATAGGAAGAACTTTATGTTATGTGACCTGCTAGAGCCGAGTAAGGTCTCGATATCAACAACAGTCTATGATATGCAATAATTGCTGAGAAAAAATATGTTTAGTGATTTCATCATATGAAAGTATGATTGATATGAATTATGATTGTTGTATGCATTATAAACACAATATGACATATCAGTATGATATGAAATAATTGCTAATAAGAAAAAAATGTTTAACAACTCTATGATATGTAAGTATGAATGATAAGTATATGTATGATATGTTTATGAATATTTTGTAACAACCGAGAATTTTTAATGCAATAAAAATGCATTAAATTAAGGACCATATTGAGACGAAAAATGTAGTTTAAGGAAAAATATTGTATAATAATATGAAAAATTATACGGTATTAGAATAATATAGTGTAAGAATTGGATTGTTTAAGGATATACAGTATAAAAATTGGGACTATTTAAGTTAAAATAGTATAAGAATAATACTGCTTCAAGAATATAGATGAATAAAAAAGGTTATGTTTAGCCTCTAAAAATTAACCAGAGACAAGTTAAATATTTTTATATAGTCTAAGGATAAAAAGTACACTAATGTGGCCACGACAGTTTAAGAAAAATACTACGTGATGAAAAATTACACTGTATAAATTTTTAGGCCCCACAAAGTGGACACCCACTTGAATTCTATTGGGCCACCGAGCCAAGAAAGGTGGCCCAATCACATATTGCCACATGGTAGCCCAATAGATTACCATGAGTGACCCATTAGATAAGATGCATTTAATGTCAAAAATGTCAAAAAAATCACTTCTTCTTCTTCCTCTAGCCACGGCCACCATAGGAGGAGCTTTCCCAAAAATTTCTCAGCCCCAAAACTTTGCAAAAACAACCCCATTTAAGTTCAAGAGGTGAGATTCAAGGATTTTTGCAAGTTTTAAGATAAAATCCCAAACTTTTTAGCAAGTTTTCAAATGATTTTTCATGGGATGAAGGGGAAATTAATTCATGCTGTTTTTGTATGAAAATGAAGCCTAGCAAGGAGTTCAAGGAGCCTTGGAAGGTTAGAAATCAAAAAAAGCACTATTTGGGTAAGCTTTAAGTTTCAAAGCTTTGAAATTTGGTTTTGATTTCCATTCCTTTGAACCTATGTGGGTTCTTGAGCATGAATTTCAAAAAATTTCATGGATATGTGATGTATGGCATGTTAAAGTTGTGAAAAGTTAGGTTTTATTGTGCAAAACAATAGTTTTGCAAAAAGTGTTAATTTTGTAATTTTAGTACTTAGTTTGCACAAATGATGATTTAGCATGAAAATGATTGAAATGAGGGTTGGAACTGCTCTTGTAAGGGCAGAAATGTTAATTAGAAACAAATTTTTACAAAAATGCCCTAAGGACTAAATTGAAAGAAAAAGTTCTTTCTCGGCAGATTTAGAAATCAGCCAAAAAGTCCCTCTAAATGTGGGAATTTCAAAAAAGTTAAAACATAAAAGTTGTAGATCTCGATGAAACTGTTAGGCTATGCGAACAATTCGTCAAAAATCCCAACCGATTGTGAGATTTTAATTTTACAAGAATTTATTGACATTGGAAAAAAAATTTAAAGGGCAAAAATATCATTTTTGCAAAGGATTTTGATTATGCTACTTTGAACAAAAATGTTCCTTATGAAAAATAGAGACTAATAGTTTAAAAAGATTATTTTTGGTTTCAGGGGCATAAATGCAAATATTTTTGTATTTGGGACCAAAACAATAAATTGTGAGAAAACTGGGTTTTCACTAGGAAACATTGTTTTTCTATACTGTTGTAGGCAGTAAGTGATTATAGATGCTCAGTTTAAGGATTTAAAGTTAGTCAAGGAAAGAATGAAAGAAAATGAGATTTAAGGCAAAGTGGTCATTTTATAAAAAATGACCAAATCGAACCCGAAGCGCCCGATGTCGGGAAACATTTCTTAGTGCAACTTTTCCATAATATGTAGGCAATGGAATGTTAAAGTTAAACGATGGGTTTTATAGAGTTAAGAAATGGACGAAAAACCCACTAAGGGTAAAAACGTCATTTTTATAGAAATGGCTAAAACGGTGTCGAACACTCCGATTTAGCATAACATCCTCAGACGAAAAATGTTCCGTAATATGTTAAGTAACATAACCATCATGGGTAACGAGAGATTTAATAAAGATTGTTTAAGTAAACGAGAGGTAATCCGGTGGGTTACAAAATTAAGGAAAGGAAAGGGTAAACCGACGGTATACTGAAGTGTGAAAAAAAGGGGAATGAATATTTAATGCTTATGTTTTATTATCAATCGAGTAGATTGATAAAAAGGAAGTTAATTAGTGAGTCGGCTATCGTATAATCAGGACATAAGAGCTGACTAACAAAAGAAAAAGGAACGAGATAGGAATGGAATAGAGAATGTTAGAGCTATAGACAGGTAAGTTCAGACCTCACCTACAGCATGAAATAAATAGTTTTCAAATGCTTATATATGTGTGTTTGCAAATGAGTTTGTAGCTATTATGTAAGTTTTTTTTACAGTTTGTTTGCATGTATTATGCAAAAAGTTTTAAAGATTTAAAAAGAGATTTGCAATGAATTTGCAAGTACTATGTTTAAAGTCTATTTGCATATTGATATGCATAATGTTTTTAAACGTCCAAGTTATGATTTTCAAAGTATTTAAAGTATGTTTTGTATTTTGACAATGCATAATATTTTATAGTTTAAGTTATATGTTTTACGACGCATTTGCTATGCAATAAGTGTTAAAGTATCAGTTATGGTCTGCAAACTATGTTTGCATTTTAAGTTGCAATTGTCATGCAATAAGTTTTAAAGGATAAGTTATGATTTGTAAAATGTGTTTGCATTTTATAATGCATATGTTATAAAATATGTTGCATTCGTTATGCAATAGATTTTATGGTACAAGTTACGAATTGCAAGTGTGACTGTATTTGACATGCTCACTAAAATTCAGTAAGAAGGTAACGCAAAGATAAAAAGAAAGTATCGTACCAGCTTCTTTATTATGAGGTAATGAAAGTAAAGTTAAAGTTTGACCTCCTAGATGTGAGGTACATGACCATGAAGTTCGATGGTCTCAAGTCTTCCGCAAGGGAACCAATATGTTTACGATCTCATGATTAATGAGTTAGTATGAGCACTAAAGCAAGTTAAAAAAAGTGAAGTAAGAAAAGGAAAGATAAGGACAAGGATGGAAAGTTAAAGTAAGATAAGAATAGTTAAAGAACCAAGGTAGAAGGATAAAGTAAAAGAAAAATATTCATAAGACATTCATAATTTAAAGTACATAATTGAGCATAAATAGAAACATGCATTTTAGTTTTGCTTGTTTTCCTTGTTATGAAATATTTGAATGCTATGAAAAACATTATGAGGAATGTTTATGTTAAATGTTTATGAAAAACATTTTTATATTATGAAAAACATTCTGAGGAATGTTCTATGTTAAATGAGTATGAAAACATTTTCATGGTTACAAGAAAAGGTTTATAAATGACGCTTTATGAAAATCATTTTGAGGATTGATGTTAAATGATTTATGAAAAGCGTTCATAAAAAACGTTTTAGAAAGGTCTATGAAAAATGTTTATAAAAAACGTTTATGAAGAAACGTTTTAAGAAAAGGCTTTTACGAGAAAACTGTTTAAAGTATGTTTAAACGCTTTGTGAGTTTATGTTTGAACTTACTAAGCATAAGCTCATAAAAAGTTTTTTTCATGCTATAGGTAGCTTTATGGGTGATCAGTAGGACCCACTAGAAAAGCTGGGTACTACGGAGGATAGATGCGAAGATATGGGTATGGTTATCACTACAGTTTGCTTCCGTGACACAAAGAAAAGGTTTTCCACTATGTATTGTAGTGTTTTCAATGTTTTAAGAAAGTCACAGTTTTGAGAAATATTTTCAATATTTTATAATATATTTTACGAAATGTTTTATATTATCATAAAGTTAAATTTTAAGTTACGATTTAGATAAATGTTTCTTATTAAGTTTTAAGAAACAATTTGAAATGGTTTTAAAGGCAAATGTTGAGCGAGGTCTCAACTTGAATAGCAACAAAGGTCGCAATAGTTTCTAAATACGTTTTAAAGAATGTTTAAGAAAACAAAATTTCAATTCAGTATTTCTTACTAAGTAAGTAAGATTACTGTTTAAGAACAATGTTTATGAAAGTAAAGTGACTGTTCGAAAAGGCGGGTCGTCACATATTTTGTGTGTGAATAATACATATATGAATGTTATGATTGATGCTATTATCTGTATTATAAACATGATATGGTTTATAAAATCCATGTAATGCAAAATTAACACGCATGATAAGGTTAATAAGAAAACCCATTAACAACCCAACCTGCTAGATTACAATAAAAGGATAGATTCTATAGAATCAGAATCATGGTAAGAATATATAGACTGATCCTTAAGGATGTAAGCAAAAGTATAAGATACAAGAGAAGAACTTCATAGAGGTCATAGACTGTTGATAGGTGGTTACTTCTAAAATTAGTATTCGACCAAAGAAACTCCACTGTAGTAATCTCATAATGAGATGTCCCCTCCCTATTTTACAATAAATAAATAAATAAATAAATAAACAAATAAAAATAAATAAATAAGTTACGTGGATCGATTGAACACCATCCTATAAGAAGTTAAGATCACGTTAAGTAGAGTTTGTTAAAGCAAAGATTGCTTCCACTCACCCAAGAGCTGTAAGAAACGTCACAACGATATTATAAGATAATAAGAATGACAATATACAACCATTAACATACCCATTATAGAGCTACATAACTAAGATAGAGTAGCCATAACAAAAAAAAACCAATAGAAATTCCTAAACAAAAGATACAACCCATCATATGACTCGATGGCATCTAGTCATCAATAGCCAGAAAACCTAGTTTAAGATAAACATATAGATATGTTTTTTCAAAGACATAGTCTGTCATGTTGTTAAGACAAGTAGACAGAGACGTTCACTTAATGTAGCAAATATAGAATTTCTAGCTGGAATAGTAGACTTACAAACTCCAGGCTACTAAGCTAAGAATACACCTTAAATAGATGTCATCCTTCTAGTTTATGAAGCCTATAGATAGGAAAAGGTTAAGGAAAAAGTAAGATCAGAGACCTAGAGTCAAACACTGAATCTATGACGACCCTCACTTACGTGGCCGTCACTTAAACTTTAAACGTGATCGTAAACTTAAACATACTTAATAATAAAGTACAAAATTTTGGAATAAATTTTTTTTTCTCTTAGAATGGATTCTTGCTATCAAATCCTTGGCATATAGCTTTAAAGGAAATACTAATTGTTTTCCAAAACTTAGTAATAAATGAATTCTTAATAATAAAGAATTCTCAACGTGTAACTTTGAAAGATATAATAATCATTTCTTAAAACTTAATTTCGTAACTTAACAAAATACATAAATTTCTTAAACATGATAATAACGTAATAATAATTATTACGTTTTAACTCAATTATAAATTATAAATCATGATCCTTTACATAACCCATAACATTTATTTCTTGAAACATAACCATAGTAATTTCCTTGAACTTTTCTTTTTAAACATAAAGATAATAATTTAGCAACTCTTACTTTAAAGACATTTTTTAAATTAAATAAAACTATTTTCAAAATAATTTAAATTAAATATTAAA
>CAMOHE010000103.1:0-23833 GCA_946598075.1 Artocarpus hirsutus
AAATAAAAGAACTATGGTCTTGCGTGCCAATGGAGAGGTAGAAACAGAAAGTGAAAGTGAAAGTGAAAGTGAATCCATTCCATCACTTGAAGATGCTGATGATGAAGACATTGTGTATCCCGATGTAGGAGGGATTCTTGTCACAAGACGTGCACTGAATTCATAGGTTAAAGAAGAGGAAGATGTGGACCAGCAAAGAGAGAACATTTTCCATACCCGATGCAGTATAAACAACAAGGTATGTAGCATGATTATAGATGGGGGTAGTTGTACAAATGTTGCCAGCACTACCTTGGTTGAGAAGTTGAAATTGCCTATTATCAAGCATCCCAAGCCTTATAGGTTGCAATGGTTGAATGAGTGTGGGGAGGTAAAGGTGAATAAACAAGTGTTAATATCCTTTTCTATTGGAAAATACAAGGATGAAGTGTTGTGTGATGTGGTCCCCATGCATGCTGGTCACATATTATTAGGCAGGCCTTGGCAATTTGACAGATGTGTGATTCATGATGGGTTCAAGAACAGATACTCATTTGTGAAAGATAAACAAAAAGTGACTCTTGTTCCACTTACACCTAAGCAAGTTCATGAAGATCAAGTGAGAATGCAAAAAGAGAGTGAAAAAGAGAAAATAAATTTGAGAGAAAAAGGGAGTGGAATACGCACACAAATGCCTCAAGTGCTAGCAGTTTGCTTAAGCAATTAAACAACACACTGAGCCATTCAACTCCGTGGTATCTACTTGGCCATTTTCCAAATAGGCCATCGACCTAATCAGACCTCTAACCTTGGCCTGATTGCAATCCAAATATTGTATAGTTGCCATTGACTACCTTACTAAGTGGTTATAGGTCGAACCATATGCCAACGTGACCAAATCTAGGTGCACAAACTTTTTTTAGAAGAGTATAATTTGATGATACGGCATCCCATACACCATAGTCACCGACAACGCCAAGCATTTTAAAACATCTAGTCTCCTTCGCGGACGAGTCGATGGTTACTTCTCCTGTTATGGGAGCTAATGCCTCAGTGCCTTAGCCTGATGTGCTTGGCACATTGGAGGCTACCGCCAAGCTAGCACATTCCTAGGCTATAACACGAGACATGCCCAAGGCGGCTACCCTAATGGATGAGTTCTCTCCTCTACATGGCCTGATCAGGCGCCCACCCTTAATCATATCAAATAACTCTTTCTCTAGAACCGTTCCTTTTCTTAAGTTCTTTGCCAACTAGGTTACTCCATCTGGCCTAACGATGTCTCCATAATGTCTACTTCCTTACATCTTGTCTAGTCGATCTTAGTACTTTCATCTGACCGAGAACTAATAGAGTTGTTTTAGGAATCACTCAAATTGCTCATGGCTGAGTTTGTGTTAAGAACTTACCTACCTGGGTAAAAAAGTTGTTTGGGATTGTTAAAAAAGTCCTCAGATTAAAATTCTTTGCTTGGCAACTAAAGCTGAGAAGATCTAAAAGCCAATCATGAAACACTCTAAAACGACAAAGAACCAACCTATATTTATAGCCAAAACTTTGACTTGGAATTTGAAGATGTGCAATAATAATGCTTGTGAAGGAAACAACCAATCATGTGCTAACACATGTCCTGTCGAGCTTGACTGCCTATCTCTTCAAATTCCACTGCCCCAAGACAAAGCCCAAAGGCCAACCATAGCTGACCTCACCTTCCTGGTATAGTCCAACTAGCCAAGCACCGACCAGGTGCACTAGGGGGCTACTGTTAGGGGTGTGATTGACATAGTTCCCAAGGTACGCCTTCGTAGTAGCTTGGCCACCCTGCTTAGTAAGATCATTGAGAAGACAAATCCACAAATCCATGCACTTGGTCCTTCCTTTTGAGTTGCTTCTCAGAACCACCGCTAGCTACAACACAAGGCATTGTCTCCATGGGTAGAACACATGCTCTAGTCAAAACGTCAGAGCTTGCACCTAGGCAACAACTCACCACAGAAGGTTAACATTTGGCCTCATTCCAATCCTCAGATGGAGACCAAACCTTTGGTGGGGATCATGACACTTGTCACTTGCCTTCTGATAGGTCTTGATGTGACACACGGGTCATGGGTTAGACCCACCTAACACCTGATTCAAGTGGTAGCCTATAAATTGAGCGCATTTACTACAGCTTAAGGTAACATGCTCTTTTGCTAACAAACTCAGCTCTCATACTTTATTGAACAAGTACCTAGCGTGAGCATTAGAGTGCCTGTGGCTGGCACCACGTGGTGCCCCCTTAACTCTAAAGTATCCCTCTTCTTGTGCAAGTTCACCCCAAGAGGCCAAGATGAGCAAGAAGAGCCATCCAATTACCGTGCATAGTAGCACATGGTGTTGACATGTAGCCTTCTAGGGCTAGACCTCAACAATAATAAAAAAAAAGTGTGACAAACAATAATAAAATTAATGAATCTGAGCAACTCTCAACTTGGAAAATTTGAGACACTATTAAAATTAGTATAAGCAGAGGCATAGGTAACCAGGCACCCCTCTAAACCTGGGCACAAAAAAGAAAAACACTGGAAGAAAAGAGAATTGGAACCCTATCAGGGCTGGGCATCGTCCTTAGCGTCCAAATTGATGATTGCTTGCTCGGTACCATCTCGCTCAACCAGTGCAGAGGTCTCCTCATTTCTTGTCTCATCCTCCTCTACCTCGCGGCCCATAATCAATGACCAATCCATACAGCAACCTCAAGATGCTTTTCCACTAGGTGTTCTTGTAATTCCTTAACCACCTAGGTTAGTCAACCTGGTGGCTCCTCCTGCAAGAGTTAATCATATTCCTCCCTTGTTGCTTGGATATTTTCCTATTCCACGAGGTTAGTCAGGGCCTATTGAGCTTCTTCTTAAGCTTTTTGGGCCTCCTCTCAAGCCTGACCTGCATCAACTTCTAGGTCAGCCTTAAATTGAGCAAGCTTAGTAATGCTGTCCTTGGGCTTTTTCTCGACCTCCTTCCTCTCCTCAATGGCCTTCTCCTGCTTAATGTTGGCTCAGGGCTCAGCCCTAAGGTTAGCAACTTTAGGGTCACCTTGGCCTACAAGACGATGGAATTAGTAGAAGAAAAGAAACAAGTTGTGAAAGCTTAGAATCCTAAACCAAACTCAACTAGATGATTTGTCGCTAGGACATGTTGTAGCAGTCCTAGTAGCACGGCCTTCTTGAGGTAGCCAATCAGGTACAGGCACATTAGGTGGCGCTTCCTTGGGGACTCAGTCAGAGGAGGAATAACTATAGGAGGTAGCAGAAGAGTTGTATCACTTTGGCTCATCGAGGATCCATGCCTCGTGGACGATAAAGGCAGGATGCTTAGAGGGACAACTACTAGGGTCTACTCGGCCCTCTCGACCCTTTTCCCCTTTGACTAGGTCACCCCTTGTCCCTTGCTCTGGCGGTGAATGTCCTTCATCTACCACTACCTCTCCTACCTAGAAAGCTCCCAAGATGACATGTCTATAAAATGAGGAAAAGAAAACGAGCAAAATTGTGGAGGCAAAAAAGAAATCCTTGGGTCAAACCTCCGATCCGGAGCTAGCCTAGTGGGTAAAGCATCTTGATCACGTCCCTAGGCTCTTCATCGGCTACAAGTGGCCCCAAACTAAGGGAACCACTAGAAAAGTCCTCGAAACTGGACGATGATGGCTCCTCTATTGGAAAATAGTATGTAGTGAAATTTTAAAAATTTTAAATTAGAGTATTTTCCAAAACATAAGTTTGACATGTAAAATATATAAATTAATGATAGGTCTTACTAACCTCTTTCGTATACTGAAAGGAGCAGGAGCTTGTGAAGAGAAGAACATTCAAAAAAGCCTCAATCAAGTGGTCTTCTTTACTATTCTCTATCCACTATCGGAGTATGGGTGGTCACATGTCCTATAGCTTTTCCTCTAATGACTCTCCTTCCAACCACTTGCGAAAACCTAAAGCTAAGGTTCTTGATGTTGAACAATAGCTCTCAAAGAGTTTTAGAGTTCTCTCACTAGAGTACTCACTCTATGATTCTAAAAATGATCTAAATAACAGAGAAAACTCACCTCTATTTATAGTGGTCAAATTTGGGATTAGGCTTCAAAATTTGAGTTTGGATCAACTTTTGATAAAAAACGTGTCAAAACCACGTATATTGATTATTGCATGTTTAGCAAGCCAATTTGGGAGATCAGCCTGCTAAACTTACTCCATCAACCTATTGAAGTTTTCCATCGGCCTACAGACCATACAATAATGCAAAAGGAATCTTAGATAGAACCTTAGTTTTAATTCAAATAACCCAATAGAGAAATTATCTTATTAAAACATGTATATACACATAATCCCATAGTAAATAACTATTATCCAAAAATTCTACATATTTATCTTGAATTAATTCACAAAATTAATTCAACCTATAAACTAACATGAATCATTAAATCCATTCTTCTCGAATTTCAGCTAATCTATAATTTAACATAAGTGAATAATTGTTGAAAAAACAATAAGCAGCAGAAATTTTAAAATTTTTAATGAGAGTTTTTTTCAAAACACAAGTTTGACATGCTATATGTATAAATTAACGAGATCTTACTAACCTTTGAATGCCAATACGTATGATTGTCTACAGTGAATTGATTTGCCCAGACAAAATTATTAATTCAAATTAATTCCACTTTATGTCCTAATCCTATACATTGTCATCTATGACAATTTATCAGTGTTTCTATTTGTGGAGTCTAACTCTGATGGCCAAGACAAACCATCTCCCATTCAAGATATAGACAACATAACAATTTTAACATGAACAAAGTGCCCAACTTTATTCCCTCGATTGCAGATCTTATGATTTAGACTGTCACCTTTAGAATCATGTCTTCTACATAATCTGTCCATCATATGTCCAATTCTCAAAGGCTTAGATTGACAGTCTTAGATTTTTATTTGCTTATCATACATTCAACAAATATGAACATAAAGAGGGCAATAATTGGTATATAAATAATAAATAAATTCTTTATTGATAAAATTGTTTGCAAAAACATATTATATATTTACTCCTTAAGGCATACATGTCTAACACAATATGTAGGAAAAACACGTCGTATTGTTACAAGATTTATTATGAGCTAGCAAAAGTGACACAATGGACATATATAGATCAACATTACAAAATACAATATCTCATATACATATTTTATAATTATCAACTCTAACGCTACTCCATTAAAAGCTTAGTGATGGACCCTCAAACTATATAAAATTACAAAGCTCTAATAAGCTTACCACCCGTGACATATCATAATGTCTCATATCCCTATAGGATATTTATAATCGGCTTAAGAATAAATTATATTTTATCTTTTCGATTATTTTTATCTTACATTCAATTATCACACCATTAGAATACTTACTATTCATAAATAGTATCCTATTCGGTTACACTTATGTATCCAAATAGTTGATGCAGCCTTCCAATTATAGGATAATGCATATAAGAGAATATTATTAACTCTACAAAAGAGCTATGGATTCCATATTTATGATTAACCAGTCTATGTCATCAAGAATCATGTTTCCAACGTACAGGTATGCATACCATCATTAAATAAGGATGTCACCCTTTGGTACATTAAAAGACATAAGTCAAGAATACACACCCATTTGTCATTTCAAGATTAAGGCACAACATATATGATTATTTAAAGTAATTGATTTGAACAAACGAAATTATTAACTAAATCAATTCTAATTTTTGTCTCGATCTAATACATCTTTACTATGATAATACCAATATTTCTGCTCATAGAGTCCTACTCTAATGACTATGACGAGCCATCTCCCGTTAGGGATGTAGATAATATAAATGACTAAGATAGCCATCTCCTGTTGGGGTTGTAGACAACATAACAATCTTAGCATGAATAAAATGCCTAACTTTATTTCCTCGATTGTAGATCTTATGATTTAGGCTATCACCTTTAAAATTCATGTCTTCCGCATAATCTATCCATCATATGCACAATTCTTAAAGGTTTAGACTAATAGTCTCAAACTTTTCTTTGCATATCATAGATTCAACAGAAATGAATATCAAGAGGACAAGTTTAGGTATATGAATAGTAAACTCTTTATTTATAAAATATCTCCAAAAACTTATTACAACATTTTACTCCTTAGAACACTATGTCTAACAATCTCCCACTTGCACTAAATGAGTAGATATGACATATCTCACACCCCTTTAGCCTCAACATGCTTCTCAAAAACTCTCGTAGTTAGTTTCTTGATGAGAGGATAAGCAATGTTGTCCTCAGACATGATCTTACATACTACAATAGGCCTAGCCTCAATGAAGTCCTTTATCATATGATATGTTCGATGAATATGCTTACTTTTCTTGTGAAATCTTGGTTCCTTAGCATTAGCTATCACTGTAGTGTTATTACAAACAATGATACCGTCTTACCCATACTAGAAACTACCTCAAGCTCCCTAAGGAACTTGTAGTGCCATGCTACTTCTACCAAAGTATCAGTAGCTTCCACATACTCAGCCTCCATCGTTGAATCTAAAGTACAAGATAGCTTGAGACTTCTCCAAACAATAGTGCCGCCACCAAAAGTAAACACAGAACTAGTAGTTAATCTTTTCATATCCAAATAGGATTAAAAATCCAAATCAGTGTATCCAAGAGGTGTTTGATCCTCACCCAAATACATTAGCATATAACCTTTAGTCCTTCTCAAGTACTTGAAAATATGCTTGACCACAACCCAATAGTTTGGTCTTGGATCTGACTAAAATTGACTTACTATCTCAACCGCATAACAAATTTCAAATCGTGTGTAAAGCATCGCATACATGAGACTACCAACTATAGAAGCATAAGGCACATTCTTCATGTATTCTCTTTCTTCATTAGACATTGGAGAATCTTTTCTAGAAAGAGTAATTTTAGACTTAGATGATTGCCCACCTTTTGTGGAATTCTACATTTTATACTTTTCAAGAATTTTATCTGTGTATGCCACTTAGAATAAAGCTATCATTTTATTTTTCCTATCCTAAAAGATCTAGATACCCAGAACATAATTAGCTTCACCTAAGTCCTTCATGTCAAACTACTAGGTCAACCATAATTTGACCAATGACAGTGCCTCAACATCATTGCCAATAAGCAGAATGTCACCTACATAGAGTGGTAGAAAAACCATCTTCCCATCCTCAATGTGTTTGTAAAGACATGGTTCATCTACGTTATGTTCAAACCTATAAGTCTCAATTATTTGATCAAATCTTATGTTCCAAAAATGAGAAGCCTGCTTAAGTCCATAAATTCACTTTAGCAATTTAGAGACCTTGCTCTCTTGACCCTTAAATTTAAACCTATTTATCTGTACCATATATATAGACTCATCAAGATAGCCATTCAAAAAAGTCATTTGGACATCTATGCACTAAATCTTATAGTCGAAAACAACAACTATTGATAAGAGAATGCGGATGGACTTAAGCATGGCTACACACAAAAATGTTTCCTTATAATCGATCCTTTCCTTTTGCATGTATCTCTTAGCTACCAGTCTAGCCTTATAGGTTTCAACTTTCCCATCGGCTCCTCTCGTTCTCTGGTAGATCCACTTACACCTTATGGGTTTTACCCCTTCAAAAAAAATCCATAAGTTCCTAGACTTGATTAGTCTCCATAGACTTCATCTCAGTGTTCATAGCTTTTGTCTGAAACTTTAAATCAACATCCTCTAGAGCCTTTGTGTAAGTGTAAGGATCTCTATCACATTCAACCGGTTAAGCCAAGTAAGCTTCACCATTTAACATATACCTCTAGGGTTAAAGCCCGATCCACCCACTACGTTGAAGCTCCCTAGGTTGTTGTTTGGTTGGTTTTTTTACATTGGTTAGATTGGATTCAATGGGAACCCTTCGAGTGATCGAATCACTTGTAAACTCCTTGAGTACCACTTTACTTTGAGGCTTAAAGCCGTCGATGTAACTTTCCTCAAGAAATAATCCCTTTAGTCCTTTTTGGATATCTTACAAACATGCAAACTTCAAACATACTTTCAACTTGTTTGCTTCCTTCTACAAGACATGAGCTAGATATCCCCACATGCAAATATGGTTTAAGGATGTCTTTCTACCCGTCCATAACTCTTGAGGAGTTTTAAGAGCCAATTTTGAAAGCATATTGCTCAAAAGATAACATGCGGTTCGTAAAGCATATCCCCAAAAGGATAAAGGTAATATTGAATAACTCATTATAGACTTAACCAAATCTAACAAAGTCCTATTCCTTCTCTTAGCTTTGCTGTTTGCTACGGAATGCCCAGCATAGTCAAATGGGATAAAATCTCATTCTCTAATAAGTGTCCCAAAAACTCATTAGAGAGGTATTCTCTACCTTAATCAGATTTAAATGCCTTTATGGGTTTATCTAATTGCTTTTCTACTTTAGCCCAAAATACCTTAAACTTGTCAAAAGTTTTTCTTTTATGATGCGATAGACATACTCATATCTTGACTAATCATCAATAAAAGTGACAAAGTACTCATACCCTGCACGTGCCCTGGTATTCATGGGACCACAAATACCATTAAGCATAAGTTCTAAAACCTCTTTAGCCCTATTGCCCTTAGACCCAAATGGTCTTTTGGTCATTTTGCCCTCTAAAAAAGATTCACATTGTGGTATAGATTCCACCTTTAAGTGGCTTAAAGGCCTATCTTTTACCAACCTTTGAATCTTATTTAGGCTAATATGACCTAATCACAAATGCCAAAGATAAGTCTTATCAGAGTAAGAAGTTTTAAGACTTTTAGAGCTATCATTAACCTTAGTGTTTAGTAGTGAGTTCATCTTAGGTTTGATAAATATAGAATGTTTTGCATCCATCCATTATAGATAAAAGATTTGTTTTTACGAATTACTACTTTAATATTAAAAGATACTAAATATGAGTCTTCAAATAAACAAGCTACAAATATTAAATTCCTTTTGAGTTTAGAAACATAAAAACATTCTTTCAAAAGTAAAATCCTATAATTATCAAAATAAAGATGGACATCTCCTACTACTTTAGCCAATACCAAGGATCCATTGACCATCCATAACGTGAAGTCCTCATGCAATAGACTTTTCGTCTCCTTGAATCTCTATAAAGAAATACAAACATGATTAGTTACTCTAGAATCTATGACCCAAGTATCACTTGATTCCTTAACTACAAAAGTCTTAATAACCAGAAGTTCTCATTTACCTCCTCGAGAATAGAAGTCCTTGCAATTCTTCTTGATGTACCAGCTCTCCCACAAAAAAAAGCACTTAAGCTTCTTCGGATTCTTCTTTTTCTTCTTCTTATCCTTGCCTTTTGTTGGGATAAATTACTTACCGTTATTTTCCCTCTACTTCTTTCTATTCCCTGAGTTAAGATTGGAACTAGATGTAGCCACCAAATTAGCCTCACCATCAGCAAGAGTTTCCCTGATTAGATTTTTGAACTATTGTAACTACATCATCAGCTATGTCAAGGTCATATCCTGTCTATTGCTTAAATTATATGAAGCTCTAAAAGGGATGAACTCTTTCAATAAAGTCCCAAAGACCATAGTCATTTGTGACTTAGCATCAATGTTAGCTCCATAAGTTTGAGCCTCAGTGAGGTATCCTATGACTAAAATCATATGCTCCTTCACATGAGTCCCCGATCTTTGTTTGCAGTTTAAGAGTTTCCAAAGAGCCCCTTACTGTTTCGTTAGGGTTTGGCCTCCAAACATATCTTTAAGATTATCTGAGCTCTGTTTAGTAAGCTCATAATCCTTATGTTGAGCGTACAACACATTATTTGTGTTAGCCATAACGTAATAGCAAGCTTGATCATTAGCATCTTTCTAATGATCATACGCTTGGAGTTGCTCATTCATGGAATCTTTAATAGGTTAAGAGGACACGGTGCTGTCAACATAAATTTTAGTTTCTCAAAGGAAAGGATGATATTTAGGTTCCTTTTTCAATCATTATAATTCTCGCCAGTTAACATGTTCTTATCAAGCATCGATGATAAAGCATTCTTAGACATTTTAACCTACAACAAAGATTCATATACTAAACATAAGCAAACATTCCACAACAGTTTAGTAAGATAACACAAACAAGTAAACATACAATTGTGTTTATATGTTAAAACCTTGAAAAATTCAAAACCTTACAACGATAATTCCCAACTCAAAATCCAACAAGCCACTTAGGGGAGACTTGCCAAATTCAATTAAGAACACAAATCCTTTCCGATTAATATATGCCATCCAAGACCCGCATGATCTAGCATGTATTAATAATAGTTTTCTTTGGCCATTAATTTCATTAACAGAGTTCCTAGGGGAGCTTAATGGTGATGCCCATAATTCTCACATACTCATTGGCCAATGCATTGCATGATTTTATGATGATATGCATATAATTGATATGTTGATTATTCTTTTAAATTGCATTATCATATTGAAAGTGTGCATTAAATAAGTGTTGTGATAGAAAGGAAGTTGTAATAATGATGTTCAGGGATTACAATGGACTTAATGGATAAAGGAGCTCAATTGTGCCTATAAGGTACAAAATTGGGGGAAAACGGTTACTTTTGACCTAAACAGAGAGTTTTAGTACAAGTTTTATCAACAAAAAGGATCTGTTAATGATGTGAGATCTCTTGTGGTGATGATATATAGCAATGAAAACAATAACGTGTGGAGAACATGAGTTTCATGCAAGTTTCCTGGTTAGAATGTTCTAGAAAACCCTAAATTACAAAATTTTCAACGTTCATATTTTTGAGTCATGATTAAGGTATTTGTCAGGTTGTAAGTGGCTTGAGAATTTATTATTCCATGTTTGATAATTTATAGAAGAGTTCTAGAGGAATAGATAAAGTTTTGATTAAAAAAATTTAAAACTCAAAGATGGAGTTTGTAGTGTATCAAAATTTTGGTGTGAGCGTATAGACCAAATTTGGTTAGCAAAAAGATTAGCCATGACCTAATTTGTACTTTAACTTTTATATTAACATTTAACACCTCATTAAGGAGGTGAGTATGCTGACATAAGGACACTAAGCTATCCAAGGTGAAACTACTTCATGGTGAAGTAATTAAAGGTGTGGTCTTGGTTATTTAGAAAGCTTATAAGCAACTAGGTGCCATTTTTAGACCTAAAAACTCTTAAGTCTAACTTTCCAAGCTCTAAAGCTTCATTTTCCATCTATCTTTTGGTAAAAAAAATTTTGTTGGTGGTTTGTCACGTTTTGGGTGCCAAATCTCAAGAAAAACCTAATTGGGTCAAGGTAAGGGGCCGTTTTAGTTTATGAGATGTTTGGTATTATTTTAGGTGATTTTCCTTTGACTCTGGATAAGATATTTGAGCCTTATAACCTCTAATATGCAAGGAACATCCCCATAAAAGGGTTTAAGTAAATTCATTTGGCAAGTAGTAGTTTTAAGTTTGTTTTTAGTGGCTATCTAGAATCAGGAAAATTTTCAAAGTGCTTCAGGTTTTGACTTTTGTTTCCTAGGCTAGAAGGCTCCTTTGAAGCTAAAAATTTTAGAATATGTTCATTTATATGTTATTTAAATTCCCTAAAATAGTTTTAGCAAACTCAATTTGGTTTGGGAGTTATAGCCTTAAAACTAAACCTAGTTCCTTCGAAGTTGTGGTTTGTGATTGTTTTGATATTTTGGAAATTAAAATTTATTCACACCTTGGAAACAAGTGTGTCAAGGTATAATTAAGCTTTGGGGAGTCTTAAAATATAGGGGAAACTATGGTAAAAATTTTAAGGTAAAGTTTGGATCATTTTGGACCAAAACGAGCCAAAAAGAAGGTTGAAATGGTTCCATCAGGCTGGCTGGCCGCGCTAGGCCAACAACCTGTGCACCAGGCCAACACACAGGGCGTATATGTAGCCTATGTGGGCAGCCTATGTGCGTAGGTAGGGCTATCTCAACCAGCCCTCAGTTAGTCCTTAGCCAGACCATGCCAAATAGCCTAGTCAGGGGTTTTTGGGCCCCTAGAGTCCCTTTTTGATGCCATTTGAAGCGTTTGAGATTTGAAAATACCTATTCTCATTAATATTACCTAAAATAAACATTTAGAAATGATTTTTAATTAAAAAAGAAAATAAATAATAATAATATAATAAAAATTTAAGAAAATTATAAAGGTTTCCAAAAATTAAGGATTTTAGTTTGTTTTAAATTATTTTTGAACCATGAATTCAGTTGAAGTTTAATTTTGATATATTTTGTAATTTAAGAGGTTAAAGTGAAGCTAATTATAAGGATTATACTTAGAATAAATATTTAAAATAGGAAAATGAGCTACTTAATGTTTGATTATTAGTTATTATCAGATTTATGGTAATATGAGTAGAAATTTTCAATCTTTCAGAGGTGTAAAATACCAGACCCCACAAGAGCTTTATTGACAATCTCATCGAGTAAAGTAAGTAGAATTTTACTTGTACCACTATAATGTTTTGCAGTTAATGTTGTGAATTAATATGTGAAAGTTATATGCATTGCACTGCATGCTGTGATTTCAAATATATGCAAGCATATAAGAAATTATAAAAAATGTGAAATTGATTATAATGGTGAGCTGTGATAGAACTCTAACCGTCGGGATGCAATGATGTAAAACTTTTAAGCGTTAGGGATGCAATGATTAGGCATCTGGGATGCCATGTGAGATGTTAAGCATCTGGGACGCCAATGATTTAAGCATTTGGGATGCAATACTTCCCCCTCCAGGAAACACTAAACAATAGTATGCACACTATATTAAGAGTATAAAAGATATAGTGAAGAGTAAACGAAATGAAAGGATGATAAAATGAAAAGTTAAAGAGCGAACATATATTAATTAAGCTAATTCATTCAAATGCGACTTATGCTAGCATAATTCTACTTAGTGGGCATTAGCTTACTCATTTTTATGGCGATGTAAATGAAGGCACGTCCCAACACTTGCAAAGGACTAGATGGTTAGTTGGCGCACTCTCAATGCTCAAGGCTAATGTATATGGACTAGCTAATCTACTATTTTGTAGTCTTATTATATATGCATTTTTGGTGAGCCAGAGAGATTACATATGGTATTCAGTTGAGCCTATTTTTAAGAGATATATTATATTTATATATTTAGTTAGCCATTTGAGGTGCATTATATATATTTTGATATCTCACTAGTTAAAACTTTTTAAAACTTCAAATTTGCCTATATATTTATACTTCTTTTGAATGACATATTAAGGTTAACATAAGTAAAAAGTAAGATGTAACACTACCTAATGTAACTAGATCTTTTAAGATTATGTTAAGTGGGTGTTACAGTGGTGGTATTAGAGCAAGGTTTATTCTATAGACTATCCCTATACAAAGGTCATAGGATGAGGGAACGCAGTCAACCAGTGCTTTTTTTTTTATAATGCACATTAATATATATTATGTTTACATTGAAGTATTGGTCATTTATTATGATTATATGTGAGAAAGGCCGTATCACATTGTAGGGAAATATAGTTAGAACTAAAAGTCAGGCTGAGTGTATTGGGGAGAGTAATACTTCCAAAGAACAAGATAACAAAGATGCCCATCTTGATAGGCTTGCTAATTTGACAGATAGATTTTTGGAACAACAAGCCAAGATATAACTTGATCAACCTGCTCCACCTCCAGCACCACCACCTACACCTCTTCCTCTTTCCTCACTTGTACCAATAGCAAATACTATGAGTGAGTGTTTTTGGAAATATAAGCCACCAATGTTTGAGGGTCCTAGAGATTCTAAAACTATAGAGAATTGGATATGCACCATGGAGAGATTGTTTGATTGTGCCGATATATTGGATATTGATAAGGTGTATTGTGCTGTTATGATGTTGAGGGAGGATGCTAGTTGTTGGTGGGATACTATGATAGTAATGCATGACATCAACACCATGACTTGAGAAATTTTTGGGGATTTGCTAGAGGAGAAGTTTGTGACAACGACCACCAAAGATGAGAGATAATAGAGTTTACTAATCTCAAAAAGGGCTCAATGATAGTAGCCAAGTATCTGAGAAAATTTGATGAGCTTGCACGCTATGCCACCTATCTAAATAATAATGAGCAATAGAAGATTGATCAGTTTCTTAATGGGCTGAATCCTATAATTCATAAAGATATAAAAGTGGTTGATGTTAAGGGAGGAAATTTTATAAAAGTAGCTAATAAAGCATTGAGGGTGGATAAAGTAGAAAAGAAAGTGTTGAGTCCTACAAAAAAAGCGAGAAAGAAATAAGACAAGTTCAAGGGTAATCAGGGTTGACGGTTCTAGTTTAACAATCAGGAAAATAGGGGCAGAGGATAGCAACAACAATAGCAAGGTCCACCATGGGCTAGAAATGGCCAGAAATGGTAAGGTAATTAGAGCCAAAGGTCACAAGACCAAGGCAAAAGAAGTAAAGGTCCAAAACAACAAACCTAAGCGATCTCATCCACTGAGGTTAGGAGGACAAAGTGTGCCAAATGTGGGAAGTTTCATCATAAAAAGTGCAGATAAAAGGTTATTATATTTATGGTAAGCCAGGACATTACACCAGGAATTGTCCTTCAGCCTCTGGTGATCAGCGAAAGAATGTCCCTGTTAGGGTTTTCACTTTTACATGGACTGAGGTAGCTACATGTCAATCAGTTGTCACAGGTGAGATGCTTATTCATGGAATCATTGCACGTGTATTAATAGATTCAAGTGCCACTCATTTTTTGCATCCAAAGAGTATGTGAGAAGACTGGTTAGACAAGTAGATAAGCTACATATGTAATATAGTGTGACATTACTGATGGGGAGATTATGTAGTCAAGTCAGAAGAAGCTTGTCCAGTGGTAATTGATAGAGGAGAAGTATTTATGCTTTTAGAGGTACTGAATATGACAGATTATGAGGTAATCTTTGGAATGGATTGGTTGCAAAGTATAATGCATGCATTGATTGTAAAAGGAAAATCGTACTATTTAGACCTTTGGAAGTGGAAGAGTTTTCATTTATTGGCATGGTGGGTCAATTGAGAACTGTAATGATATCAGTTTTGAGAGCCAAAAAACTACTGCATCGTGGATGTATAGGGTTTCTAGCTAGTGTTGTGGACATGCAAGCAAAGCAAGTAGCGACATTATAAGATGTCCCAATTGTGAATGAGTTTCTAGAGGTACTCCCAGATCTACCTAGGTTGCCATTGAGCAGAGAACTTGAATTTCAGATTGAGTTAATACCTGGTATAGCTCCTATATCCAAGACACCCTATAAGACGGCACCAATTGAGTTAAAAGAACTGAAAGTTTAGCTATAGGACTTGTTGGATAAAGGATTTATTCGACCGAGTTTTTCTCCATAAGGTGCACCGGTATATTTGTGAAAAAGAAGGATAGGACAATGAGGTTATGTATTGATTATCGAGAATTGAATAAGGTGACAGGGAAGAATAAGTATCCTTTTCCTCAAATTGATGATTTATTTGAACAATTACAGGGAGCCACTATGTTTTCTAAGATTGATCTAGGGTCAGGGTACTACCATTTAAGGATGAAGGAGGATGACACTCCAAAGACTACCTTTCAGACAAGGTATGGACATTATGAGTTCTTAGTTACTCCATTTGTGCTGACCAATGCTCCAATAGTATTTATGGATATCATGAATAGGGTATTTAAGGATTTCTTAGAAAATTTTGTAATAGTCTTCATTGATGATATTCTTATCTACACTCACTTAAGAGAGGAGCATTTTGAGCATCTAAGGATTATTCTAAGGACTCTTAAGGAAAAACACTTATAGGCAAAATTTAAGAAATGTGAGTTTTGCTTAGAAAGTGTGGCATTTCTTAGACATGTGGTATTAAAAGATGGGATTTTAGTGGATCCTAGTAGGATTGAGGCAGTGACTAGTTGGCTAGACCAAGTAATCCATCAAGAATTTGTAGTTTTCTAGGCTTGGTGGGGTACTATAAGACATTTGTTGAGGGATTTTCAAAGGTTGCCACTCCTTTTACTCAATGACAAAGCAAAATATGCAGTTTAATGGTCTGATGCTTGTGAACATAGTTTTTAGAAGTTAAAGGATAGGTTGGTCATGGCTCTAATTCTTACTATTCTTATGAATAATAAGGGATTTGTGGTATATAGCGATGCCTCTAGAACGGGTTGGGATGTGTATTGATACGAGATGGAAAAGTTGCAATTTATGTTTCTCGCCAGTTGAAAAATTATGAAAAGAATTACCCAACTCATGATTTAGAGCTGGCAACCATAGTGTTTGCAATAAAAATATAGAGACATTACTTATATGGGAAAAGGTGTGAGATTTATACAGACCATAAGAGTTTAAAGTATATCTTCACCCAAAAGGAATTGAGTATGAGGCAAAGACAATGGCTAGTGTTGATTATGGATCATGACTACATTATCAACTATCATCTTGGTAAAGCTAATGTGGTGGCAAATGCTGTAAATCATAAGGCCTTAGAGTATGTGTTAGCTATATCATTGATTCAGATGCCAATTGCTAGAGATTTGCAAAAATTGGAATTAGAGATAATACTTTATGGGTTAATTAAGAGGTTATCTACAATAACACTACAACCCATAGTATTAGAAAGTATTAAGTAGAGACAGAGTTCAAATCCTTTACTTTATCATATAAGGAAAAATATTTAAGCTAGGAAAGTTAAGAGTTTTCATATTTCTAGTGATGGAGTGATTAGACTTGGAAATAAGCTTTATGTTTCGTATGGTGGAGATCTTCAAAAAGAGATAATGAAGGAAGCTCAAAACACTCCTTATTTGATACATCCTGATACAAGTAAGATGTATAAGGATTTGAAAGCATTTTATTGGTGGCCAAAGATTAAGAGAGATGTGGTAAAGTTTGTGGAAAAATGTCTTACAAGCCAACAACTCAAAGGAGAACATCAGAGACCAACAGGTAAATTGCAACCTTAAGAGATTCCACAGCGGAAATGGGAGGATATTGCAACGAACTTTATGGCTGGGTTACCTTGAACAAGGATTGGATATGATTCAATTTGGGTGATCATTGATAGATTAACAAAGTCAACCCATTTCCTTTCAGTTCACACTAATTTCTTTATGGATCAGTATGGTCGATTGTATGTGAAGGAGATTGTAAGGTTGCATGGAGTACCAATGACCATTGTTTTTGATAGGGGTTCTTAGTTTACTTCCAATTTTTGGAATAGTTTGCACAGAACTATAGGAACTAAGTTAACATTCAGTACAGCATTCCATCCCTAGACTGATGGTCAATCAGAGAGGACTATTTAGATTTTGATGGATATGTTGAAGGCCTATGTTCTTGATTTTTAGAAGTCTTAGGATGAGTATCTTCCTTTAGCTAAGCTTACATACAATAATAGCTATCAAGCAACTATTGGTTTGGCACCATATGAGGCTTTATATAGTAGGAAATGTAGGACTCCAATTCTTTGGAACAATATGGGCGAGAAGAAATATCTTAGTCTTGACTGGGTGTAGGAAACTAAGGAGGTTATTCAAAAGATTTGTTGAAGAATGTTAGTATCTCAAAGTAGACAAAAGAGTTATGCAGATGCTAATAGAAGAGATGTGAATTTTGCTATAGGAGACAAGGTTTTCTTAAAGGTTGCACCAATGAATAAAGTAAAAAGATTTGGGAAAAAGGGAAAATTGAGTCCCAGGTGCATTGGTCCCTATGATATTATGGAAACAATTAGAAAGGTAGAATGTAGATTGGCTTTATCATCATCACTTGGTGGTGTACACAATGTCTTCCATGTGTCCTTGTTGAAAAGTATGTGCCAAGTCCTTTACACGTCCTAAAACGAGAAAAAGTAGAGCTTATGAAGAAAAACCTGTTCAAATTTTGGACAAAAAGGAAAAAGAGCTAAGAAACAAAAAGATATCCATAGTCAACGTTCTATGGAAGAGTCATTCAGTAGAAGAAGCAACATGGGAATTAGAAGATGAGATGAGAACAAAGTATCCAGACCTATTTGGTAAGTGAATTTTCAACAATGAAATTTTTATAAGGTTGAGAGAGGTGTGATGCCTAGAATTCTCACATACTCATTGGCCATTGCATTGCATGATTTTATGACGATAGGCATATGATTTTTATGTTGATTATTCATTTAAAATACATCATTAAATTGATAGTGTGCATAAAATACTATATTATGTATAATGTATTGTAATATGATAAGTTTCTCGAAGGTAGATTCGAATAGTGTTATGATGGAAAAGAAGTTGTAATAATGATGTTTAGGGATTACAATGGATTTAATGTATAAAGGAGCCCAATTATACCTATAAGGTAAAAAATTGGGGGACAACAGTCACTTTTCACCTAAATGGAGAGTTTTAGTATAAGTTTTGTTAACAAAAAGGATCCATTAATGATGTGAGATCCCTTATGATGATGATGTATAGATATGAAAACAATAATGAGTGGAGGATGTGAGTTTTGTAACGCCCCCTTATGAACGTTACAGATGTCGTTACATTCATCCTTATTATCATTAATTAAGATAAACTACTTAAATTTAAAAACATAATTTGATGAATATATCCTCAAGATCCATACATATATTTTTTTATAACATTTATAAATATACAATCATATATTAAAACTACTCATATATAAAATTTTTAAATAGTTTACCAATTCCAAAACAATGAGACCATAATTTAAATAAATTTTAAAACAACTTTAAAATCTATTCAAACAGTTTGATAGGCCGAACTTTGAACATCAACAGGCTGAATAGGACTGGCAGTCTAACCTTTAACCACCGGGAGGCTGTCCTAGGCACTGCAACACAAAGTTTTTAAAACACTTATATCAGCAAGCCAATACAGGGTAATCGGTAGGCCAATCTTCTGCAAAATCAATATAAATGTAAAACAAGTCTTTTTACTTAATAATGTGGAAGTTTAACGTACAAAGAAATAAAAACATAGTTTAGAAACTTTTTTATTTTTTTAATGAAAAATTTTTTTCTTGACGTTCTTCCGTTTCAATCCATTATTCCTTGTTCACACACCTGTCCTTGACCTCCACCTATTCGATAGTCCTTTTACCTTTATTGCAACATGATCATAAACTAAGTAAGCAAAAGCTTAGTAAGTACACTTTCCTATCTCACAACTTAAAATATTTTATGAACACCTTTATGAAACATCATAATCATAATCTGTTGGAAAAATAATACACAGTAGAATTTTAAAAATTTTTATATCAAAGTATTTAACATGGTATATGCATAAATTAACCCGATCTTACTAACCTCTAAATGCTGAAGAACTGCCACAATCCTTGAAGAGAAGTAACATTCTAGAAGAGCCATAACCAACTAGTCTTCTTTGCTATTCTCTATCCATGATCGGAGTGAATGTGGGCTCACGCATATAGCTCTTCCACCAAGCAACTCTCCTTCCAACCAATTGAGAGAACGCAAAGCTACAGTTCATGATTTGTGAACAATAGCTCTCAGGGAGTTTTTAGAATCTCACTAGCAAAGTTTCACTCTTAATCTCTCAATTGATCTAAATAATAAAGAGACTCGCGCCTCTTTTATGGAGGTTGGGCTGAGGAGTCAGTCCTTATCAGATAAGGCCTCAAAAATTTGATTCAGTTTTAAATCAGGATTGATATTTGACAAAATCCACATCTAAAACACGTGATAAAAATTCCCACGGTTAGTAGGCTGAACTAGCAAATCTGCCTACAAAACCTGTCCCATTGGCAGGCCAAAGTGAAAAATCGGCCTACCAAACTTACGATTTTTTTATCCCTGCAAATCTTTATTTCCCACCCAAGATTCTTAGGATAGAGCCTTAGTTTTAATTCAAATAACCCAATAGAGAAGTTATATGATTAAACAGTCATATCTAGATAATCTCTAGGAAAATAAATATTCCTGATAATTCAACAAGTTCATCTTGAATTAATTCAAAATTAATCCAATTGATAAACAAACAAAATTATCCTATCTAGATAATTCAACAAGTTTATCTTGAATTAATTTTGTCACAAAATTAATTCAAACGATAAACAAACATGAATTATCTAATTTTTACCAAATTTCAGCTAATTTGATAATTTTGGCATAAGTCACCTATTATTGGAAAAGCATGCCGTATCGTTACAAGATTTTTGTAGCTAGCAAAGGGGACCTGATGGACCTATATAATTAAAACTCTCGATAATTATGAAACCCAATATCCCATATATATATGTTTCATAATTATCAACTCCAACGCTATTCCACTAAAACCTTAGAGCTACGCTCTCAACTATATAAAATTATGAAGCTCATATAGCTAAATTTCCATGACATATCATAGTGTATCGTATCCCTATAGGATTATCTATGATTGGCTTAAGGACAAGTTTTGTCTTACTTTCTCGATTATTTTTAACTTATGTTCCATTATCTCACCATTAGAAAACTTACCATCCAAAGACAGTATTCCATTCGGTTACACCTATGTATCCCAATGGTTGAGTGCTCCAGTTTTCCAACTACAGGATAACGCATATAAGAGGATATCACTATTCCTAAAAAGGAGCTATGGATTTCATATGTATGAATAACATGTCTATGCTATCTAGAGTCATGCCTCCAATGTACCGGCATGCATACCATTATTAAAATGTTGGTGTCACCCTTTGGTACATCCAAAGGCACAAGTCAAGACAACAGGTGCACTATTTATCTCACAATTAAGATACAATACAAATGATTATCTAAAGTGAACTGATTTCCCGAGACAAAATTATTAATCTAAATCAATTCACTTTATGTCCTGATCCAACACATCGTCATCTATCATAATGTGCCAATGTTTCTATTCATAGATTTCACCTCCGATGGTCAAAACAAACCCTCTCCCAATAGGGACATAGACAACATAACAATCTTTACATGAATAAAGCACCTAAATTTATTCCCTCGACTTCAAATCTTATGATTTAGACCGTTACCTTAAGAATTGTGTCTTTCACATAATCTATCCATCATATACCAAATTCTTAAAGGTTTAGACTAACAATCTTAGAATTTTGTTTGCTTAACATACATTCAACAAATATGAACGTAAAGAGGACAAGGTTTGGTATATAAATAATAAATAAATTCTTTATTGATAAAAATGTCTCCAAAAATTTATTATTTTTTTACTCCTTAGGGCATACACATCTAACAATCTCCCACTTGTACAAAGTGAGTAAATATGACAAATCTCGCATTTCCATAGCTTCCACATGCCTCTCAAAGACTCTCCCAGTAAGTGTTTTCATGAATGAATCTACTAAATTTTCCTCAGACACGATTTTACACACCGTGACATGCCCGCCCTCAATGAAGTCCTTTATCACATGATACTTCCGATCAATATGTTTATTGTTCTTGTGAAATCTTGGTTCCTTAGCATTAGCTGCCACCACACTGTTATCATAGTACAGTGATACCACCTTATCCTTACCAGGAACTACCTCAAGATCCCCAAAGAACTTGCAAAGCCACGTTGCTTCTTTCGAAGCATCATTAGCTGCCACATACTCAGCCTCCATCATTGAATCAAAAGTGCAATCTTGCTTTACACTTCTCCAACTGATGGCACCATCGCCTAGAGTAAACACAAAAACCAAACTCGATCTCCAAGAATCTAGACAGGATTGAAAATCTGAGTCCATATATCCCAGAGGAGTTAAGTCCTTACCCGAATGCATAAGCATATACCCTCGAGTCCTTCTCTGATACTTGAAAATATGCTTAATCGTAACCCGGCAGTTAGGTCTCAGATTTATCTAAAATAGACTTACGATCCTGAACACATAACAAATATCCAGTCGTGTGCAAAGCATGGCATAATGAGACTATCCATTGTCGAAGCATAAGGCACCTTCTTCATATATTCTCTTTCTTCATTAGACTTTGGAGAGTCTTTCCTAGAAAGAGTAATTCTAGACCTAGATGGTTGCCCACTTTTCTTGGAATCTTGCCTTGCAAACCTCTTGAGAATCTTATCTGTGGAGCTGGCTTGGGACAAAGCTATCATTTTGTTCTTCCTATCCCAAAATATCTGAATACCGAGAACAAAATTAGCCTCACCCAAGTCCTTTATGGCAAACTGCCTAGTCAACTATAATTTGATCGATGATAATGCCCCAACGTCATTGCCAATTAGCAGAATGTCATTTACATAGAGTAGTAGAAAAACCAACTTCCCATCCTTAATGTGTTTGTGCACACATGGCTCATTCATATTTTGTGAGAACTCATAAGTCTTGATCACTTGATCAAATCTTATGTTTCAAGAGTGGGAAGCCTATTTAAGCCCATTAATTGACTTTAGCAGCTTATAAACCTTACCCTCTTGACCCTTGACCTTGAACCCGTCTAGTTGTTCCATATAAATGGACTCATCAAGATAACCATTTAGAAAAGCCAACTTGATATCCATTTGCCAAATCTTGTAGTCGAGAATGACAGCTATGGACAATAGAATCCAGATGGACTTAAGCATGGCTACAGGCGAAAAGGTTTTCTTGTAATCGATTCCTTCCTTTTGCATATAACCCTTAGCTACCACTCTAGCCTTAAAGGTTTTGACCTTTCCATCCACTCCTCTTTTTGATATGAACCCCGTCAACTAACGCGACAAGACCCGACACCAAATCTGGAATCGAACCCCTAATCCCTTAAGACACACGTTTGTTGAGCTCTGACCCGTAATCTAGAGAGACACGAACCAAGAACCACAGATAGGAAGACGCCACACCTAGAATTTGCAAGAACACTTAAATTCTAGATGATAAGTCTATTTGTTGAATGCCACAAGATTAATCTTGATAAGTTCAAAGAGTCTTCTTAAGAAAATAAGAAGAACGCAAAAGAATCTCACCAAAAGTCATGAATAATGATCTGCTTTATTCTAATTAGAATAATGAATTGTTTACAACTATATGGGAACGATTTTCAGCCCAAAAGAATCCCTAATTGAATGTTGACTTAGAAAATCCCTTAATTGGCGCTTTCCCATGCGAAATTAAGGCCTAAAATCCGACTTTGCTGGCTGTCATCTAATAGAAATAACATAAAAGGAAAGTAGCTAATTTTATCCCTTAAAATGAGCCTAACCTAATCTAGAAAAAAAAGGAAAATATCCAAGTTTGTTTTCTTGCCTAACAAAATCGAGTTTGGCAATTAAGAAATTACAAAAATTACATTAGGAAGATAATTTGATGACGAGACTCGAACTTGACGACAAGGCACCCATGTGTCGATCCAAATTAGGAAGGTTTTTCGAAATTATAAGTTTGCTCCGTAATTTACTGGAATCATGCACCATCATCAATGTGAATCTTCTAGAACCTTAGTCATAGTGACTAGGCTCTCTTGTGATTGATTTAGGTGCATACTGGGGCTCCATTTATGTGACATGTCACAAACTTGTTGAATGAGCCCGTTCAATGCTTCCTTGAATCGCTTGGCCTTAGATCTTGTGATTGGACCACTTGAATGGCTTAAGGGATCACGAACATGGCTCCTAACTTGTACAGCTCCACTGCTTGCATCATTCTCCCCCTCTTGAAAAGGATTTGTCCTCAAATTGTCATATGCATCAAAAGGAGATAAGTCAGAAACATTAAAACTAGCACTAACACCATACTCACCTGGTAAATCAAGTTTGTAGGCATTGTCATTAATGCGTTCCACCACTTGAAATGGGCC